>SJYC01128401.1:0-20487 GCA_006408675.1 Madoqua kirkii | reverse complement strand
GCCTTGACTAGATGGACCTTTGTTGGCAAAGTAATATCTCTGCTTTTCAATATGCTGTCTAGTTTGGTCATAACTTTACTTCCAAGGAGTAAGCGTCTTTTAATTTCATGGCTGCAGTCACCATCTGCAGTGATTTTGGAGCCCCCAAAATAAAGTCAGCCACTATTTCCCCATCTATTTGCAATGAAGTGATGGGACCAGATGCCATGATCTTAAGTTTTCTGAATGTTGAGCTTTAAGCCAACTTTTTCACTCTCCTCTTTTACTTTCATCAAGAGGCTCTTTAGTTCTTCTTCACTTTCTGCCATAAGGATGGTGTCATCTGCATATCTGAGGTTATTGAAATTTCTCCAGGCAGTCTTGATTCCAGCTTATGCTTCATCCAGCGTTTCTCATGATGTACTCTGCATGTAAGTTAAATAAGCAGGGTGACAATATACAGCCTTGCTGCTGCTGCCGCTGCTGCTACATCACTTCAGTCATGTCTGACTCTGTGCGACCCCAGAGACGGCAGCCCACCAGGCTCTGCCATCCCTGGGATTCTCCAGGCAAGAACACTGGAGTGGGTTGCTGTTTCCTTCTCCAATGCATGAAAGTGAAAAATGAAAGTGAAGTCAATCAGTCATGTCCAACTCTTCGTGACCGCATGGACTGCAGCCTACCAGGTGCCTCCATCCATGGGATTTTCCAGGCAAGAGTACTGGAGTGGTTGCATTGCCTTCTCCGATACAGCCTTGACATACTCCTTTTCCTATATGGAACCAGTCTGTTGTTCTATGTCCAGTTCTAACTGTTGCTTCCTGACCTGCATACAGGTTTCTCAAGAGGCAGGTCAGGTGGTCTGGTATTCCCATCTCTTTCAGAATTTTCCACAGTTTCTTGTGATCCACACAGTCAAAGGTTTTGGCATAGTCAATAAAGCAGGAATAGATATTTTTCTAGAACCTTCTTGCTTTTTCAGTGATCCAGCAGATGTTGGCAATTTGATCTATGGTTCTTCTGCCTTTTCTAAAATCAGCTTGAATCTTTGGAAGTTCACAGTTCACGTACTGTTGAAGCCTGGCTTGGAGAATTGTGAGCATTACTTTACTTGTGTGTGAGATGAGTGCAACTGTGCAGCAGTTTGAGCATTCTTTGGCACTGCCTTTCTTTGGGATTTCTTGATTTTGATGGATTTTTATAGCTAGATATGTTAAGGCAACTTCTCAACAAAGAAGTTTTTGAACTTACTGATTTTAAAAGTGTTAAGTGTATGAGTCACCTCAGAGGAACTGTTGCTCATATGTCGTCTCTGATGGCTGGAACCATAGATAATATCATTCAGTTCCTCTGTGATGACTGCCATCCTCAGAATCTTTTTCTGGATGGTGTAATGCATTAATCAGAATATAGATTATGCTGCAGAAAAAATCTTCAGATCTCAGTGGACTGAATCAAAAAAGGGTATATTTCTTGTTCAAACTACATGTGCAACAAGAGGCACTTGGGGATACTGCTCAGCGGTTGGCATTACCTGCCCTCCTGGACACAGCTGATGGGCAGCCACTACCTGATACTATGGCAAGTGAAAAATGCAACTGTGAAGGGTCTCACATGAGCAATATATGCCAAACTTGGAAGTGATACAATTCACTGGCCAGAATTCAGACATACTCAATCACAGAGAGCCAGGAAGTACAACTCTATCACATGGCTGGAAGGAAGAGTGTGAGAAGTATTTGGTGAGAAGCAATAAGGATTACTATTGGCTTTGAGGAGCTACTCTTGATTTAGCCCCAGGGAGGGCTACTGTAAAGCCATCAGCACACACTGTTACATCAGAGAGATCAGGAGGCTCAAGAGATATAGAGACATCCCAGATGTTTTGATGATATAAACTGAAAATCATGATACACTGCTATAGGACCCATAAGGTGAGGTACTTTCTCTGTTACTGTGCACCAATGATTCCAGATGTCTTAGACCAGTTATAAATGAAAAAAAGCCACCAACACCTGAATTCAATTCTCTTCATTTGATGAGATCTGCCAAGGTGAATTAAAATACCCCTTAGATTAAATCAAAATTGGTCAGCTAAGACTTTATATAATGTCAATCTCATTATATATTGCTTATCATTTCAAAATGATAATTTTAATTAATGCTCAGATAAAATACAACTTTATGAAAGTATTAATCTTATTCATTCAGTCTCACAATGTGGGTACATTATGCAAATATTAGTGGACCATTTAGAATTAATTCTGACTGCATTAAATGAAAACTTTAAAGTCATATAAAAAATAAGTCATATAGAAACAGCTTTCTCTTACACATAACAGAAGTCCAGAGACAGGATATTTTCGGCTAGTATGCCAACCCCACAAAGTCCTTGGAGATCTAGTCTCTTTCTAGTCACCATGTTTTCCTTAGAGTATGACTCTGTCCTCATAGCACACAGTGGCTGGTAGAGCTCCAACCATTATATCCACATTCCAGGTGGCAGAATGGGGGTAAAGAATAAGCAAAGTGTATACATCACCTGTCTTTTAAGATGCTCTCCAAGAGGTTACACAAAACACTGCCACTTCATTTCATTGGCTAGGCGTTAGTCATATGGCCATACAGAAGTCTTATGGCTTCTGGGAAATACAGTCTTTTAACTGGGTATTATTTATTGCCCTGAATAAAACTAGGGTTCCTAAGATTAAGGAAGAGGAAAAGACAATCAGCAATTTGTCCAAATTGGGTTACTTGAGTTCTAAACCAATGCGAACTCTGGTAATTAGCTGACTGGCTTGCTTTGCCAGCTTCACTGAGAACCAACTTTAAGAGCCTGTGTGCTTTCTAGCTGGGGTCTGGTAAAAAAAATCCTTACAAAGCCAGCAAGTTTTGAAACTAAATGTAACAGAGCACAGGAAAAGACTTTTAGTCCAGAGCTGTTTAAGGATGCTCCAAACAATAAGTCCAGACCTGGGGGGTGGGGGTGGGGTGGGTGGGTGTGGTTAATCCCTGCTATTTACACCAAACACACGCATTCCTGCCCTGAGGATCCCGAGTATAGTTTATCCCATCTTCAAAAATAGAAACCTCTTCCTGCCTACTCCTCCCCCTTCCTTTTTATAAACCCATCAGTCTATTAGACATTCTATCAAAATTTACTTCCTTAACTTGCTTAATAAACCACAACTGTGGCTCAGCAATACATGTGAAATCCACCAGAAACAGAAGAAGAATTAGATAATTGATCCCTTCTACAGGCCTTTCCTTAGCCTCTGATGTTGTGCAGGCAGAAGAGCTATGGACAAGGCTGGCAAGATGCCTAGTCCTTCTCCCTGCCTCCTCTCCTGGCCTAATTGATTCTCAAACTATGCTTTGCAGTATTGCATTCTACTCAGGGCCACTGACAAGCTCCAATGGAGCAGACAAGGAACTGTGTCCTGGTCTCTCTCCTCCGAAACTTCCTCTTAAGGCATTGCATCTGAACAAGCCCCGAGCGACAGAGAACAGGAAGACACAACATGGTTTTTCTCAAACGGCAATAGCCAAATCCAATAACTGACCTTGTTAGCTACTTTGTTGCTAGGGAAGAGACTCCCCCGTTATTGCTTCCTAAAAGAAAGAACAACAGTTTCAAAACCAACTTAAAATTTGTATCACATAGCAAATCACATATTTTAGTTATTGTCACGTACTTTGAGGCAATATATTTTCCTAGGGAGTAAGCATATCAGGAAGTAGCACTATCCAGAGGAAATCATCTGTGGTTTCTTACTGGAATTTTATTTGACTCTCTACTTCCCTCCCCACCACTACTCTCTAACTTCCCATTCTTTCTTTCCTCAGTCACGTCACGGTTGTCGCTGCCTTGATAACTTTGCAAGAACTGCCCCTTTGCCAGCCAGGCTCTTTGCTTAGATCTTCGATGTCTGGTCACTTCCTGTCATTCAAGCCAGTTTAAATGCCACCTCCTCTAAGAAAACATTCTTCTCATCCACTTTAAGGAGCTCAGCCCCATCACTCTGCCACTGTTTCACTTCTATCACAGCATCTATTGTCATCTAACAGTTTCCTGTTTATGTGCTTGGTTATTGCCTGGCCCTCCTCCAGTAGCGTGGGGGTTTCCAGTTTTTCCACCTAGCACCTCATCGTTTCTGGCAAACTATTCTTCACCTCACTGGTGTTCAGATAGGGCAGAGTTTCTCAGCCTTGACAATATTAACATTTGAGGCCACTTGATTTTTTGTTGAGGGACCTGTCCTGTGCATTGTAAGATGTTTAACAATATCGCTGGCCTCTGTCCATTAGATAGTCCCTAGTTGTGAGAACCAAAAACGTCTCCAGACTTGGCCAAAACTTCCCTGGGGAACAAAATTGCCTTCAGTTGAGGAATGATGATTTAGGCTGCTGGCTGTGTTGTTGCTTTAGTATTCAGGAGGCAACATTTTCTTGGAGTAATAATAGCTGTCATTTATTGAATATCTACAGATATCGGGCACTGTTCTATGGGTTTTACATTTGATCTTTTCAACAACTCTTGTAATAGGTAGTTACTATCCTCCTTTCATAGATAGGGAAAATGAGGCACAGATGATTGATAAACTGGTCTAAGTTCACGCTGTTAGTGTGAAACCCAGGACTCAAACCTAACACCATGCTCCAAAACTATGTGCTAACTGTAGTGTGTACCCTGGTGGTGAGAGGGGAGGGATTCTCCTTGCCTCAAGCTGCAGAAACTGGGCATCAGATGGGCCACCCATCCCCCCCCAAACCACATAGCCATTCATTCATTCATTCAAATAATAATAGTAACTAGTAACTTCATGCAGGATTGCTTTAGGAATTGACAGTAATAGCACATGTGAAAATTCTTATCCTGGTTTCTGGCACATCCTAAGTCCTGCATTCATATCTCATCTCCTTCTTTTGCCCTTGGCTCCAAGCACTGAAACCTGGCTTTAAATGCCCTGGTCAACAAGCCCCTGGGGAAATCTAGCCTTTAAGCAATCTGCAGGGTTTGTTGTTGACCAGGAGAGGAGAAAGACACCGCCTTAGAAACAGCGGTCCAGGCTGGCATCTCCACTTCCACTAATGACCAACAGCATAAACCATCAGCACTTTCCCATTAAGCCAGATGGGACTTTTAAATCTATACTGATTAGATACCCCGGGGCCTGGCTGACAAGTAGCCTTCCGCGCTCCATTTCTTGATGAGAGTCAGTGAATTAATTGCCTGACCTATTGTTTTCTAACACGGCCAATTGAGTTTTAGGATGGATGGCAGCCGCGTTTTGGCCAGCAGGGGCCCTCCTTTGCTAACGTAACTGAATTGGTGCTGGCGCTTGCGGGCAGAGTCCCACCACAATTTGGGTACCTTTGAAGTTTGCTCAGAATGGAGGTTCGAAATATGGGGTCCACCAACTCCTAGGAAGAGAATTCTGTGAATTCGGATAAGGAAAAAAAAAACAAACTATGTGTATATTTCCACTTAACCCCAACTGAAAGTTAGCATTTCTTCAATTAGAAACGTAGACAATAAACCACTGAAATTTGTCAAACTCTCTATAGTTGCTGCAGAGATCTTGAAATATTGGTTAAATTCCTCCTAACTTCAAAAAATTACAGTAGCTATAAGACCTGTTTCTAGAACTTGTGATTAACATATTTAGAAAAAAGCACATTTCATAAATTGATTGTTTTGTTGGTGTTTTAATAACTATCTTTTGATATCATTGCTTGCTTTGTACTTTTTTATTATTTTATTTAAAACATTATTCTGAGAAGTAGCCTATGGAATCAGATCGTCAAAGTGTTTATACTAAAAAAAAGCAAACACCTGGCTGACAATCTATAAGGCTTGTCTCTGGAGGGAAGAAGTTAATCTCCAAGAGAATCTTTAGACTTAATAATTCTTTGGTCATGACTCACCTCTTGCCCTTCGATCTCTTCCAGTGACATAAACATGTACCACAGTTCTAGCAAAACCATTAGCTACAGTGCTTGGTGGTAGTTTAGTCACTCAGTTGTGTCCAACTCTTGCAACCCCATGGACTGTAGCCCTCCTGGCTCCTCTGTTCATGGAATTCTCCAGGCAAGAATACAGAGTGGGTTGCCATTTCCTTTTCCAGGGGATCGTCTTGACCCAGGAATCTGACCCAAGCTACAGTACTTGGCGGTGTATAATTTATAACAAGGTGAAACTTTGTGTCTTCAGAATTGCACTGACTAAATTTTAAAGCATCCAGGATGCCCATCATCCTGGCCTTGGGGAGGAAGGGGCCTAGCTTTTCCAACTGCCTTTGACTTCACATGTTTGTTATGCTTGGTTCATTTCCAGGGCTCAGGAATCTTCTGAAATAACAGGAGTTTCTCTCCACACTCAGCACTGAAAGCCACTTATGTTTCAGGGAGGAGGCCTCTACGCTTCATGAGTCTTGCTTCCAGGGTCAATTTTTCTACTCCCGTTGGAAAAATTCTGAATACCTGTACCAGAGGGGCTTCCCAGGTGGCTTGGTGGTAAAGAATAATCTGCCTGCCAGTTCAGGAGACACAGGAGATGAGGGGTCATTCCTTGGGTCAGGAAGATCCCCTGGAGTAGGAAATGGCAAACCTGCTCCAGTATTCTTGTCTAGAAAATTCCATGGACAGAGGACCCCAGTGGGCTATAGTCCATGGGTTCACAAGAGTCAGACATATCTGAACAAGCAGGCATCTGTACCAGAAGGAGAAGAAGTGAGCATGTGGAGAATTTTTTCCCCCAGATTCTTCAGTTTCTTTTCCCTCTGAGCAGCGAGACCACAATGGGGAAATGGCCAGGTGTCAGGCTCAGGTGTCCAGTTTTCCTGCCTCACGCCCAGTGTATCCGGGCCCTGGCCTCAGAGTGAGTGAGTGAAAGTTTCTCAGTAGTATCTGATTCTTTGGAACCCCGTGGACTATACAGACCATAGAATTCTCCAGGCCAGAATACTGGAGTGGGTAGCCTTTCCCTTCTCCAGGGAATCTTCCCAACCCAGGGATTGAACCCAGGTCTCCCACATTGCAGGCGGATTCTTTACCAGCTGAACCACAAAGGGAGCTGTGGGTACTGCAACAAACCAGGTAATGAGTGTCCCCTCAGCACTTTCTCCTCCCACTTTACAAACCTCGTACTTTTTCTCTGCTGCCCCTTTCCTTGCTACTCCTCAGATCTGTCCTTTCATTCCCAAATCAATCCTTTTTCTTTATTGCCTAGAAGGCAATGATGAGACCAGCTGCAAGCAGTAATAACAAAAAACAAAAATCGTCCCTGTATTTATTAAAGACCTATAACATGCAGGTATTAAATGAGGTGTTTTCACTGCACCCTTCTCATTCAATCCCCTAAACAGTTATCATGGGTTGATAGTGCCCCCACAAGAATTTATGTCCATCTGGCCTTCAGAATTTGATCTTACTTGGTAATAGGGTCTTTTGCAGATGTAATTAGTTAAGGATCAAGATGAGATCATCCCAGGTTAGCCTTGACCCTAAATCTAATGACTCATGTCCCTATAAGAAGAGGGCAGAATAGAGACACAGAGAGATGTGAGGAGATGGCAGGAGGTGCTGAGGCAAGGAAGGATTCTTCCCTAGACTCTTCAGAGAGAACTTAGCCTCTTTGATATCTCAATTTCAACCTCCTGGCCTCCAGAACTATGAGAGAAGAAGTGTCTGTTATTCTGAGCCCCCTAGTTTGTGTACTTGTTATGAAAGCCATTGAAAACTGACACACCAGCCAATGAAATGGGTATTGTTACCCTGATTTGTCAAATGAAGAAACTTAAGCTCAAAAATACTTGCATAGATTTGCAGTCAGTGGAGGACCTGGGATTTGAACTCCAGGTAACAAAGCGCAGAAGCCTCCCAACCTCCCCCCAGTAGCGTTGGATTCAATCAGCTGTTGACCTTGATGGTTGACTGCAGTCATTCATTTTCAGTTTGGAGGCAGCCCTGGGGCACCAGCTATGGGAGGTGTGCTATATCTGGGAGTAGAGGATTCCCAGGGGACTTTTGCCCGCCTGGGGAGGGAAGGCGAGAAGCAGGAGCAGCTCTTCATCCTCTTTTTGCTTAACTATTCTTGGAGTAAACAGCATGGAACCTGCATTCCAGGACCAGCCCTCGCGGAGGTTTTCTCTCCTCCCATCATTTTCATTTCTATCTAAACTATTTTAGGGGGTCTTATAGATGTTCAAATAAGGAATCCAATCTCTCTCTGAGGCAGACCTCTTGTTATTACAGGAAACCCTCATTTCCCAGAAGATTAGGGTCCAAAAGACTATTAGGAATTGTTTTTTTTTAATGATAAAAGTGGCACCATATAAGGGTTGGCTAAAGTCATCTGTTGGTGAGCAGAGGGGGCTTGATTTTGCCCACATGCACAACTTTTTCATAGGAACATTTCTAAGACAATAGGTATCTTCCCTTATATAAAAAAAAATCACTGAATTTCTAAGGTTCTTAAAGATCTTGCCATATTCTACATACCAGGCTTTGTAGTGTGGTGTGAGGTTCCCAGGGACATTAGATACCTGTGGACCCTGGATGGTGTCAGCATGGTATGTGGCTGGTCTGTGACTTGCTACAGTGATGCTGACAGGGATCCACTGAGGTCAGGTCACTCAGCTGACTCAGCTGGAGTTTATCAATGTCCATCCCTTGGCTTGTCAACAGTTACAAGGTTATATACACTGACAGGAAAGTTTTAATTTTTAAAAAATAGGATTTTGAAGACAAGGTCAATTTCAGTCTTAACAGTCCTGATACTGTCACTTTAGTTAAAACTCATCACAAGTTCAAATCCCAGTTCAGTTCTAACCAGGTGGGTGTCCTCAGGCAAGCTTCTCTGTGTTCTGAACCTTTCCACTGTGAAAATACTAACCTTTCTCAAAGGCTTGTGGTGGACTGAAAGTCTAAAAGCCAAACAGAATATTTTTTTTAAATGAGGAAAAGAAAAGTAAAAACAAGTGTGTGTCATGCTTTTCCCAATTTAACACGGTTAATGTGGATATGATTTTGGAGCTAACTGCTAAAAGCAAGAATGTGTTACCCTAAATGATTTTTGATTCCCTTCTTTTTATTTCCCATCTAATTCCTATAGAATAGATGATGGAGAATAATAAGCTGTGTTGAGTTGGCAATTTTTGTACTTCTGTACATGAGTGGGCTATTATTAAATTTGTGAGATCAAGGGGTCTGCAAATGTGTAAAATGAGTTTTTCTGGTTGGGTTTTAGCCAGAACCCTTGAGCTCTTTAATTATAGAATCCCTGTGTCTGCAGAAACTGGGATCAATGTCGCTAATCAATCCAACCTACCCATTTGACAGACAGAGAAATGGAGGCCAGAGAGCCCCCTGGATTCATTATTCTGATATGTACATTGAGGGTGACAGTCCTTACTTCAGAAGGTTTTTCTCTATTTTAAGAATGTAGAATTGTGTCTGGCATGTAATATGAATGTTTGAGAGTCAGCAATGCTTGATAATAAAGAGAAAAATTGTATATCAGGCTGCTGGGTTCAATCTCTGGTCTTTTCCTCGCTATTTGTGACCTTGAGTGAAGTAACTAAAGTCCCTTTTCTCATAGAACTGTTGCAAGGATTAAATTAATTAATACACATAAAACAGTGCCTGACACATGGTGAGCACCATTCAGGAATTAATTTTTATTATTGTTATTTTTAAAGAGATTATGTGGTTTATATAAGACTGCCCACTCAGTAGCAGAGCCAAAAAAAGAATTTAAAAAATGTTGGCTCCTAGCTGTGTGTGCTCTACCAAAGTAATGTTCCTCTCCAAGGAAACTGGTTTTGTGTAAGCAGAGGGTCCATTTATAACCTCTTTGAGGCCATTTCTGACTCCTATGATTATGATAGAGCTGAATTGTTTATTTCATCCCCCAGGATCAGAGTTTGCAGCACAGCTTAATCGATAAACTGTAAATAGGTTCATTAATAAGCTAGGCACATGCCCTAAGACTGAGAAAGAAACTCAACCACTTGTCTCCAGGAGGGGGCGCCAAAGGGAGACAGAAAGGTGGAAGGAAGAGGAAGAACTAGCTGTTCCTGTTTGCCTCCCTTTCCTGAGGGTGTTGCCCAGCAGTGGCCCTTCACCGGAACCCCTCCCCAGAGGCAGTTGATTTCACTTTGCACTTTTCCCAATCTTTGCAGATACCCACTTGTCAGAGATCTCTGACTCTGTCTTCTGCGATCCTGAGGCAGTAGCACCAGCTAAACTCCCTTTCAAACTCTTCAGACCTAAAAATCCCAACCTCCTCTCCATTCCCCAGCCCTAGGTGCTGGCTGCTTTGTACAACTATTGCTCTTTTGATATTTCAGGGTCCCCCTTTTACTTTTTCCATTCTTTAATGCCTAGTTTAAATTCTTTATATGAAAGTCTCACTGTTAGGATAATTGGGGTGATTTAGTTCCTCCGACTGAGACTCTGGCTGATACCCATATGAATATGCATACTCATATTCATTAATACGAATATAAAAATAGTCCACAAATACAGTCAAGTCAAACGTCCTTAAAGATCTCCTCTTTCTCTCTTCACACCCCATTCTGGATGTGGTGACATAAATTAGATCTACTTCAGGTTTACTCAATCACTTAATTACTTCATTCCCTAGAGGAAAATAGAATTATTAACAGGTGTCTGTTGCTCTAGAACTTTAAAAAATGCATTTACATATGTATATATATATGTATATACACACACACACTCATCTATTGTAGAGTATGATCACAATGAAAGCATAATGAAGTAATATAGCATAAATATAACCATATATTAACATTTAAAAGTCATTTCTAAGAAAATCAGTCTCTTCCATTTTAAAATCTTAATTAGGATTAGATCTCAATTCTCTAATTTTAATCTGTTCGTGCTTCTTTTCATCACTCAAAATTACATACTTACCTTTCAGTTCTTTCATTTTTTCCTTTGTTCTTGACATAACTTATGCTAAGTATATAGTAATGGGACAGTAGATGAATGTGAAAGACATGGTGGAAGAGTTCAGAACAGGAAGAAATCACTTTAAATGAAGAAGCCAGCAAAGGCTTTCCAGAGAAGATGGATTTGGGCTGAATCTTGGCGGAGCACTTGGACTTGAAATAACAGAAGCAAAAAGCCAGAAAGGACGTTGAGAGGTCTGAGCTATGTGACCCAGATTCTCTATTACAGTTAAACAAGTTGCTTTCTATATCGAAGAGCAGGATTATACAAAATTCACTTATGAGGTAGGTTCATGAGGGGAAGTTTAAAACTAAGGGTGGACTCAAGGAGAAAAATGTTTGTTTCTGTAGTTTATACTGTCATTTACAAGATGCTGTAAAATGCATGCTCTTCTTTCTTTATCCTTTCCACAGCTCTGACAGTTTCTCTTTCCCATTGAGTATTCCTCAAGACTCCTCTTCCCTCCTCAAAAACCCCAAACCTTCCCCCAACAAACAAACAAGAAAAATATTTTTAATTTCTTTTTTCAATTGACCTGAATTTGCAGACCCTGGTCTTACAAAGTTAAGCAGCCCTGTTGCATTATCATTGGTAATCCCTTTAGATTTTCCCTTAACATCTCAATGAAATTCTCTCATAAATCCCCTTCTTTGCTGACCAAGTGCTGTGCAGTTGCTGATTTTGCAAGATACGTGCTAATGTAAAGAATGCCTCCTTTGAGTCTCTTTATCATTTGGTTGCTCCCTGCTCCACCTTCTCCATATTTATGTCCTTATCAGAGCTGCACACAGTATTTCAATGAGCCTCAGTGTTCTTCCTGCCATGCCAAAATATTGACTGTAATCCGATAGTTGATTTCAAAATTGGTTTGGGAGCTTCTTTTTCTCCTTGTGGTCAAAATAGCTTGCCTTGTAAATGCCAGAATATATTTTTTGCAGATTAGGATTTTTTAAACAAGAAACGATGTTGAATGCTTTCCGGAAAGGTGTTTGAATTCTTTGGATAGCCTGCTTCAGCCATTAACATTTTCCTTTGCAGTTTAACCTCACAGATTTGCAGGACAGTTTCCCTGCTGAAAATTGCTGCTGATTTCTTTGTAATTAAACATAACTTTCTTAGCAATTCTTACATTCAAGCTATGGCTTAGAGCTTCAAAACACCTTTCCCCTTGCTGTTGAAATCATGAAATCTGTGGTCTCCCACATCTTTTCTAAAAGCCTCTCTTAACAGAGAAGAAGCCTTCACAGCTTCTATCCTATTCAGCTGTTGCCACTGATAATTTCAAAGACATATTCACAGACTCGGCTCTGCATCAGGCAGCTGTTATGTGGTTATTGCGTGTTTGTGTGAGAGCTGGTGGCTCCGTATCTCCTTTCAAGTTTCCACTTGCATGTAGAATTGTCTGTTTGAGAAAGGGTTTCTGCTTTCTCTCCAGCACAGCATGTTTCCTGTTTTCCTTGGGAGGGCTCTGTACTGTAATCATTTTTCCATTCTAGCTCCTTCTAGGCTGATTTACTTAACTGTTTTGCTGCCTTCTCTGTGTCAAAATTGCATTTCTGCAGTAAGACTTGGTGTGTTTATTTCGAGTAAGTAGAGCATGTTTCACTTCTGCCCCATTCCTATTATTTCTCTGTACTCCGTTTATCTCTGCACATGCCACATCCTTCCAGACCTAAGACCTGAAACCTTAGGTCTGCTTTTCTAAGTGCTCGACTGACTTCAAGATGATTTATAAAGTGCTTTCATCCCAATACCACGGGCCAGTGATACCATCAGGTTGGCAGCTTCTGAACTGTTTACCTGGACTTGCCTACTGATGAAGGCCACTGTCCAATGCTGCTCATTCCCTGTGTGCCATCCAGGAAGCTCTGGTTTATAAGCCAGTCATTTACAATGCACATCATTTCGGTCATCATTGCCTGATATGCCTTTGGCACATTTTAGATTCACATTCATAGACTGCAGTCACCCGTAATTAAATCCTACCTCTGTTGCATGAATTATTTTATCTAGTCATATTTAATTCACCTCCTTCTTCTTTTGGAAATCTCTGATGAGCTTCAGGCTCCATCCTGTGGATCTTTTGTCTATTTCTGAAGCTGAAGCTAGATTGATTACAGATTGTAGCTTTTGAATACTTTGTGCTAGTCCCCATACCAGGAATAAAAAGCAAACTACTATCAGTCTACTCTTCTAGTTTCTTCTTTTGTGGTACCTAAGATTTGATGGTAATTCTCTTGAAGATGGCTAACTGTTCCTCTAGACTGGTTGTTCTCAACCAGAATGATTTTGTTCCCTGGGGACATTTAGCAGACATTGGAGACATTTTTTTGTTGTTTATCACTGATGATGGGGTGATATTGACATCTAATGTGTAGAAGACACAGATGCTGCTAAATGTCCAACAAAATACATGACAACTCCTCATAACAATGGCTGTTCAGCCCCAAATTTCAATAGTATGGAGGCTGAGAAACCCTGCACTAGACCATATGATTCTAGTATTTAAAATGTGGTGGTGATACATCTTGACACGTCCCTTCCTAAACCCCTGATACCTGTTCTCTGGGTTCAGGCACCATCAGGCTGTCCTTTGATAACACATGTATGTGTTCAACTCCAGATAAAATTAGGAGTATGCACCTAAATGATTGAGGTTACATGTGCAGAGCCCAGATTTGCTATTAATAACTGCTGCTTTCTTAATTTAGGTACACATGATTCTTCTAACTGGAAGAGAAATGATACAGTCAGCCAGTGTAAATTTCATTCATTCATTCCCAAATATTTTTGGGGTGACTGTGATGACAAGTACTGTGCTAGGTGCTGGGGAATAGCAATGAACAACAGTTGCAGCAAGCAGAATCTTTGTTACCGCATGTGGGATCTTTTTTTTTTTCCAAGTTGCTGTATATAACAGTTATTAGTTGTTGTTGTGTAGCCGCTAAGTCTACTTTGTGACTCCATGGACTGCAGCATGCCAGGCTTCTCTGTCCTTCACTATCTCCCAAAGTTTGCTCAAACTCATGTCCATTGAGTCCAAACTCATGTCTGTTGATGCCATCCAGTCATCTCATCCTCTGTCACCCTCTTCTTCTTTCATCTTCAATCTTTCCCAGCATCAGGGTCTAATCTAATAAGCCAGCTTTTCTCATCAGGTGGCCAGAGTATTGAAGCTTCAGCTTCAGCATCAGTCCTTCCAATGAATACTCTTGATTGTGGCATGTGGGATCTAGTTCTCTGCCCAGAGATTGAACCTGGGCTCCCTGCATTGGGAGCACCAATGGACTGGACCACCGGTGAAGTTCCTGGGAACTGGCTAGAGAGGGAGGCCAGAGAAGACTTCTCCAGTGAGGTGACATGCTGGCTTTGGAGGAGACAGTCCTGCTGAAGCAGAGGTAGAGAGGAGGACCTGTGGGAAAGACAGGACAGGGTTAAGCTAGCTGGATTTGTGGGAAAGACTATCAAGCAGAGGGACAATGGGACCACCTGAGGGCAGAAAGAAAGAAAAGAGCTATCCCATGCAAGTCCTTGAATGCCACTGAATAGAGTGGATTTTATTCAGAGTGGTTTGGCACCCCCTCAAACATGCCTGGTAATCCCCATCAACCCTTCCTGCCTTCATTCTTTAATTGCTGTTTCCACAATACTAGTTAAATGACACACAACCTATAATAGACATTCTGAAGCTGCCTTCACACTGGAGACCTTTAGAAGGGCAGTGATAGCATCCGACCAGCATTTTAAAACAACATTCCGACTGGTGTGTGGAGAACAGGAAGAGAGGAGAATCAGGTAAAGGAAGAGGCTGAAACTGGCTGATGCAGAAGTCTAGGTCTGGGTGAGGCTGATGGCGGTGGAGGTGGCAGGAAGGGGCAGGGTTGAGCCATGTACTGACAAGTCTACAAACCTGTTGGGTTGAATTTGGAGGGAATTGAGGAAAGGGAGGAGCCGTAGCAATGCTAGGACCACAGAACTACTCAGTAAAGGGAATACAAGGACTCTGGGTCCTCTACTGACCACAGACATTGGCCAGAAAGACCCCTGCCTCATCCTCACTCTGAGTTGTGCCTGAAGGTGAGAAGAGGAGCAGTTCATTCATTCAGTCATTAGCTCTGACTCACCTGGCCTAGCAAGGTGGTGCTAGAGAGGGCCAGAAGCCGAGAAGAGGGAGAAGAACAGCAGGCAGGATAAGTCATTCAGAGAGCAAGAGTGTGGTACATGTGGGAGGCCCTATGTCTAGTCCCAACATGTGGGCCATAGGTTCCTTCAAAGACAAAGACTCCATCTCTGTGTCTCTTGCTTTTTCAGACAATTGCCAAAGGGGATAGGTAGGGGGAAGACAGTGACTGAGGGCGAGGACTGGCCTGATCTGCCCTCCCTGGGGAAGAAGAGAGCATGGAATAGGAACATCAGAACTACCGCTCTTTCTCCCCCTTGCTGGGGATGGTGGGACAGTCTGCTTCCATCCTCTTTAGATTATTTGGCATGTATGTCACACAGTAGCCCACACAAAAGTGAATGTAAATCATTTCATTTATGGCCCCATTCCCCATAATTTACTTCCCTAGTGGCTCAGACAGTAAACAGTCTGCTTTCAATGCTGGAGACCCAGGTTCGACCCCTGGGTCGGGAAGATCCCCTGAAGAAGGAAATGGCAACCCAATCCAGTATTCTTGCCCGAAGAATCCCATGGACAGAGGAGCCTGGCGGGCAATAGTACACAGGGTCAAGAAGAGTTGGACACAACTGAGCGACTAACACTTTCACTTTCCCCTTAATTTAAGGAAGCTAGCAGTGGGTCAGAGGTATTCCTAAAAGTATAAATTATTCTGTATTCAGAGACCAAGTTTGAGGGGCCTGAATGGTTTAGAATATATCAACTTGAACTTAGAACAAAAGGTAATGTACTTCGATCACAGGCTGAAGTCTGAGAGTATCCTTGACTCTGGCTCTGGGGAGTCAGCTATCATGTTTCTTGGGTAATCTATACATGACCTTTTCAGTTGTTTTCATCTAGAGAAAATGGTTTCAATCTCTTTCACCAGAGGAACACAGTCTTTTTTATTATTTTCTTTATTGTTCCTGAGATGTGTGAGATTTCCTATGTGCTCAGAGTGGTTCTTTGGAAATCAAGTGAGACCATTCCCATCAATGTTCCACACTTTACATCCAAATGAGGATTTTACTCTTCCTCAGCCCTGATCTTAACTGGAGCCTTTCCCCAGACTACACTACCCGCTCAGTTACTTTGTCAACCTGAGTCAAGGTGTAATGGGTATCAGTGTGAAGGGGTGCAGGTGAGATAACTATAGATCCAGTCAAGGGGAATCATTGCCCAGATTCCAAAGCCATGACTGTTAGAGAGTCAAGTTCACTGAATTCTGGCCTGTCTAGAAGATTTCTTGGGAAAACAACCCAAAAAATTGCCCCAAATCTTTCTCACTGTCTCTGTCTCTCTCTGTTTCTGTCTCTCTCTATATATATATATGTGTGTGTGTGTGTGTGTGTGTGTACTGTCACTTTAGTCATGTCCAACTCTTTGTGACCCCATGGACCATAGCCCACCAGGCTCCTCTGTCCATGGGATTCTCTGGGCAAAAATACTGGAGTGGGTTGCATGTCCTCCTTCAGGAGACCTTCCTGACCTAGGGATCAAACTCATATCTCTCACATCTCCTGCATTGGCAGGCAGGTTCTTTTCCACTATTGCCATCTGGGAAGGCCCCCTGTCTCCATATGTATAACTATTATATCACTATTATATTATATCTATCAATCCACATATCACTATTAAGGTAGGCACATATGGCAATAAGTATGCTTCTCTTAATCAGTGCACAGAATGTAGGTAAAGTAGTTTGGGTTTTTTTTTTTAAGGTGCTTTTTAAAACCACGGTTACCTAAAGCCAATGTTTATAAGAGACTGAACTATTTCTCTGAAGTAGATTGCCCTCTATTTATCTGGAAGATAAGTGTCCCTTTTTCTCTTCCCATCCTGCCCCATCTCACCTTGGTCTGAAAGAACAAGAAAAGAGAATGAAGCCACTTTCCAAAAGAAATGAGGTGAAGAGCAAAGGCGAAAAGAGGGACTGAGAAATGGTCCAAGTGAAAAATCAGCGATGGCAGGGTGGCGGCAGTGGTGGTGATGCTGGTATGGTTGTGCTGAGGACAGAAGGACTCTTAAGGGCAGGAAAATTTAACACTGAAATGTAAAGCCTTTTGTTTTCTAGTGCTGTAGTGTAGACACTCCGTTGCTTTCCTGGCTGCCTCTTTCCATCCTGACCTGAGCTCCAACATATCAACAAAGTCTGCTCTGTCCTCAGATGCCTGGTTATGTGGTGTCTGAGGCCAATGAGGACGAGGAAGCTGAGTTTCTCACATGGGTCACGTTGGAGCAGAAAGCTAAGAACAGCTGCACGGGACTGAGAATTAATAGGAGCAGAAAATTTAAAGCAGAAGTGCTCTTACGAACCTAAGGAATTCAGAAAACCATCAGGAGTTCAGGGAAATCCTGACAAGGGCGTTGGACTTGTGTAGGAAAGGGAGTTCCTCTTAACTATATACACATCTGAAAAAACACGTTCTTCAGCGGACATCTGAGTTACTTAACATTCAAATGAGTGTGAAGGTAGAACCAGCTATCTCAGGAACGCACATGTAACTTAAGAGGTGAAGCATATCCGAGTCATGTATTCATTATTTAAAAAATATAGGAGTAAATGCTACAAACCAGACCCAGTGGCATATGATGGAAACAGGACAGACACAGTCTTTACTAAAGGAAACTTTACAGAGTTTCCTTTAGTGAGGGGTGAGTAAAAGAAAAGATAGGGAGAGATGATAAACACTTAACCCAGTGAATTGTGAGGTAGTTAGAACAGGGAAAAGGAGTCCAAAATGGTGGTGGCTAAAAGACAAGGAAGGGAAAAGCCCGCGAAAATAGAACAAAGGAAGGCCAAAGAAAGGTCCGAGGACGGAGTGAGGGCTGCAGGTAGAACAGCACTCCAGACTAAGCCCAATTTGCATGGGCAGGCCCAGGGGGAAGAAAAAAACGTATAAAAAGAGGAGCCAAAGGGCCCCCCCACCCCACCATGCTGGATTGGGTCTTTGGATCAACGTGCCCTCACACCTCAAAGATGGATTTTCCTGCTATCTTCTAAATAAAACAGAGCTGGCTGTAACACTGAGCTGTAACACTGATTTGTCTAAGAGCTATAACATGGTCTGTTCGAGACCTGAGAGCTATAACACGGTCTGTCCAAGACTGGAGAGCTGTGACACATCAAGGGGACTTTAATGTCTGTCACGCCACATCTTTGTTGTGACGAGACAAAGAATCGAGGAGCATACACTCACCTGACAGAATGGTCCAAATAATGATAGGTTCTATTCAATGTTAATAATGAAAGTGAAAGTTGCTCAGTCGTGTCCAATTCTTTGTACAGTCCATGGAATTCTCTAGGCCAGAATACCGGAATGGGTAGCCTTTCCCTTCGCCAAGGGATCTTCCTAACCCAGGGATCAAACCAGGTCTTCCTCATTGCAGGCAGATTCTTTACCAGCTGAGTCACAAGGGAAGCCCAGTGTTAATAATGGGAATACTGTAATAAAAAAATACCAAGGTGGGATATTTTGGGTGGGATAGTCAATGAGATCTCCTGAGGAGGTGACATTTAAGCTGAAACATAAAGGTTGAGAAACAGCGCTTCATACAGTGAACAATGGGAAAAATACTCTAGGAAAAGAAGCAGCAGTTGTCTGAGGTGGAAAGAGATCAGAAATTTCCAGGAATTCATAGAAGACCAATGATCAAAATTAATGAGAAAATTTGAAACAGTTGTGAAATGAGGAGTTAGACCATGATCATTCAAAGCTTTGTAGGCCAAATAATGGAGTTCATATTTCCTTTTAAGCCCAATGGGAAGTCCGTGAAGGATTTTAAGGGACTGATATGATATCATCTGATGCTGTAAAGAGAACAGATTGACAAAGAGCAAAAACGGAAACAGCAAGACCAAAAAAGCAGGGCTGTTTGAGACATCTTAAATAGGAGATGAGCAGAATGGTGGGCATAAAATGAAGATGTGAGGGTGGTGGAAGATATAGTTTGGAAGTAGTATAATTAATCAGACTTGATGGATTGGATGTGAAGTGTGAGAAAAATTGAGGGAATTCAACAATAAGTGCTGAGTCAATATGTGTCCATCACTTCTCTCTTTGTTTGGGAACATCAACCATGAAAATAGACAAAGATCTTTTCCCTTATGGAGTTTACATTTAACCGGATCACTGGCTTGAGCAACTAACTGGATAGAGTTGTTATGTGTTTTCCTTGGTTGAGGAAGGCTGAGGAAGAAAGAGGAGTTTCAGGTAAACAAAAGTTCTATTTTGGCCATTTTGAAAATACCTGTGTGACACCCAATGAAGAATTCCAGCAGTGAGTGGAGTCTGAATTTTAGAAGACAGTTCGGAGGAATACTTGTGGATTGAGGAGTAATCAGCATATAAATGGCATTTAGAGAGATCTAAACCGTGAGAATGGATGTTGCCCTTGAAGACAGGCTGTAAAAAAGGAGAAAACAAGGCTGTGGCTGAGAAGTGAGCAACTCCAGTATTTAATGCTTGGCTAGAAGAGGATGTGCCACAAAGGAGCCAAACAGACTGTTATTAGTGAGTAAAGAGGCAAACCAGGAGACAGTTGGGATTAGGGATCAAGAGAGGAGGGCTTCCATGGTGGCTCAGGATTGCTGTGAAGCTGAAGTAAGGTAATTTGTATAAACTCCTAGATCAGTTCTGGTCCATTTGGTGACACAAGTTATAATTTCCTCCCACCTTTCTCCTCTCCCACTGGAAACACTGAAGAACATGTGGAGACCAGCCTGGAAAACTTGACCCCCCCCCACCTCTGCCCCCAGCAACAAATCCCCGCCTTGTTCTCCCTGTCGGGTTGGGCCCTCCTCCAATCTGGTTCTTGGCTCACCTGCAATGTAGGAGACACCCATTTGATCTCTGGGTTGGGAAGATCCCCTGGAGGAGGGCGTGGCAACCCATTCCAGTACTCTTGCCTGGAGAATCTCCCTGGACAGAGGAGCCTGGGGGGTTGCAAAAAGTCAGAATCTACTGAAGTGATTGAGCACATCAAGAGAGGAAAAGGCCCATTTCACTGAAAACTGATGCTCAGTCAAGGGAGATGAAGAAAAAAAGCATTCCTCTGGGTTTGTCAACACGGAGACGGTTGGAGGTCTTTTTCTTGATAACAGAGACAGCAGAGAGGAGGTTGAATCGTGTTGTGCGGGGGAACAAGCATGAGGCAGGGAGACAACTCTTCTAAGAGGACCTAGGAAGTGGGATAACCCTTGCCAGGGGATGGAGGGTGAGGAGAAGGTCTCTGTTTTGTTTTGTTTGCTTACTAAATGAGAGATGATCAAATCTGATTGTATGGTGAGGGGAGTGAGTCCATCCAGAGGGCAGCATTGACAGTGCAGAGAAAAGGATGCCTGGGGGAGATGGCGTGAAGGGCGGGACCCC
>SJYC01128400.1:0-45754 GCA_006408675.1 Madoqua kirkii | reverse complement strand
GGCATGTACAGTCTCACGGGATGTGTCTCACTGAGGAAGCAATGGTTAGGAGTGAGTTCTCTTATTCCTACTGCTCTAGGAGGCCTCTAATGCTAACTGACTCCAATGAGGTCAGGCTTTTCCTGCCAGGAGGCAGAGAAGAAGAGAATAAGGGGTTTGAATTGCAAATGACACACCAGCCAAGAAGGAAGATTCTGGGGGTTCCAGTCTCCATTTAGACCTGCATCTTGGTCTGATCCAAGAGAAGTTTTCAGCCACCATGGAGGGTTCCAGAGAGCCCTGGGCATCAGGGGATTTTCAGCCACTGGGACTGCATGTTTTCACAGCTGAGGATTTCCTGACACCCTGGACTGGCCAGGCTCCCGTCATCTGGGCTGACGTATGGCTTAGCTAACAAGCAGTTTTTGTGGTCAGAGAAATTAAAGACTTCCTCCCTAAGCCTCTCTGGGGCAGAGAGAACTTGATGGGGCCAGGCAGCTGTTGAAAAAGGACAGTCCATGACCAGTGAGCCAAGAACCGGATAGGAGGAGGGCCCAACCCAACAGGGAGAACAAGGTGGGGGATTTGTTACTGCGGGCAGAAGTGGGGGCAAGGATTATTAGACACAGCAAGTTTTCCAGGGTGGTCTCCACATGTGCCTCAGTGTTTCCAGTGGGGGAGGAGAAAAGGTGGAAGGAAATTACAACATGTCACCGAATGGACCAGAACTGAGCTAGAAGTTAATGCGAATTACCTGACTTCAGCTTCACAGCAATCTGTGAGGATGTCCTCTCCCCATCATTTTACAGGTAGGCAAATTGAGGCTTAAGGTTGCCACACTTAAGACTATGTAACTATTAATAGTAAACAGCAGAAGTGGAATTTTAATTTGTGGCTCCAAATCCCATGCATTTGCCAGAAAGTTGCCCCCTGTCCTGCCCTTCAGTGAGTGGCAACCGGTGGGAAAGTGAAAGTGTTAGTCATTCAGTCATTTCTGACTCTTTGTGGTCCCGTGGTCTGCAGCCCACCAGGCTCCTCTGTCCATGGAATTCTCAAGCAAGAATACTGGGGTGGGTAGCCATCCCCTTCTCAGGGGATCTTCCTGACCCAGGGATCAAACCTGGGTCTTGTGCATTGCAAGTAGATTCTTTACCATCTGAGCTACCAGAAAAGCCCACTGGTGAGAAGGACAGATCAATGAAAGCTGTTCTGGGGAAAGTGTTACCAGGCGAGGCTCGTGAATACTAGGATTCAGCCTGAGTGGCAAATTTGCTCATACTCCAGGGAATCAGTCATGCCATTCTTCTTCCCCTAGACTGCTGTGTGACCAAGTCTTTTCCCAATGGGCTCCCCAGGAAGTCCTTGGCTTTAAGGGACTCATCAGGAGGGAAGACAACAGACTATCATAGGAAAAACTCATCCTTAGAATATAAATCCATGCTCCTTATTCTCCCCCTTAGCCCCCTTTCAAGACCCCCTCCCCTTCCCCAACTTTGCTGATAGGATTTAGAGCTGCCCTTCTCTCCTTTAATCCATGGACTGGGCTAAAGCCTTCCGAGGATGCATTTAGCCAAACCAAACTTCGTGGGAGTTACCCATGCAGAGCACATCCTCAGTGTTTACATGTTGAATAGTTTATGATTTGCTCTACATCTGATCAGGCAGAGTCAACTACCAAAACTGCTGATCCGTGGAAACTTCACAGCCTTTCTGGGCATAATAACGGCTACAGCTACAGCTCATTCAAAGAGAGAAATAGCCTTTGATGAGCAGAGCAAGGACAAATTAAGACGTGACTCTGGCCCAGTATCTAGATAGTAGCCTGCTGCAGGAGGCTTTATTTGAAAAGAAATGGAGCGAGGAGCTGGGGAGGCTTCTGCCACACCTTCCTAAACAGTAGGAGAGGGACCAGGACATAAAGCAGGACATATTGCCCAGGACTTTGGTGGCTCAGATGGTAAAGAATCTACTTGCAGTATGAGAGACCAGAGTTCAACCCCTGGGTTTGGAAGATCTCCTGGAGAAGGGATTGGCTATGCACTTCAGTATTCTTGCCTGGAGAACCCCATGGACAGGAAGCCTGGCGGGCTACACAGGCTTACACAGAGTCAGACATGACTGAGTAACTAATACTTTCACTTCTTTCAGTGTATCAGAAACAAAGAGAGGCTATTGCTAAAGCAATTCTTTCTATTATCTTTTTTCCAACCTGTAGCAGAGTCAGCTAATTGTCTCTAAGTTTCCATTATCTATTTCTTTAGTAATAGAAACCCTAATTTTTAGGAGGGAAGAATCTTGGCTCACTGAAATAAACTGTATTTCCCAAGTCTCTTGTGGTTGGATGTGATCATATGTCTAAGTTCTGGTAAAGAACTCTACTCTTCTTTCCTGATGACTGGAATGTGGACATGATGACTGGAGCTTGAGCAGCAATCTTAAACCA
Source organism: Madoqua kirkii (assembly GCA_006408675.1). NCBI lineage: Eukaryota > Metazoa > Chordata > Mammalia > Artiodactyla > Bovidae > Madoqua > Madoqua kirkii. The sequence continues at coordinate 43,332 of SJYC01128400.1, read as the reverse complement.
TGAGGTGGAAACTATTATTCAGGATGCAGACAGAAGAAGCTTGGAAATCTGAAGATTGTGGCACCTAGATTGCAGCCTGGACAGCTACTGTGTAGGTAATTGATATTTTTTGATATTTGTAGTCCAAACTCATATATCTCAGGATAATTTCAGCTGCCCCTAATAGTCACTGGACAATCCCATGTCTCACTGAAACAGCCTTTGCAAGAGATGGAGAGACAACCACCTCTGTGCTGTTAGGAGCAGTGATTTCAGGGTCATTGCAAGCCTCTGCTGACAACTTTCTACCATCTCTCAGCTTGTGTGGGAAATCCCACTTCATTTCCTTTCTTAATGTTCAAGTTTATTTATTTGCTCTTTGATCATACTTTACATCCACATTTCAAATGGTCTGTAGGACATCTACATGTGGATTTATCATCAGTTCTCAAACTTGACTCATCTTCAAGCTTTAGGGGGCCTCATCCCCACCTTCACCAGCTGTGCCAGTCCCTGGGTCAGAGAGATGTCCCCCTAAAGCCCACCCTCCCTCTTTGTCGACAACATCCACTTGGGTATCTAGGACCTCAGAACTCCATCCGGAGAGCACAGGTCTGCTTCCTACTTCCAAAGTCCATGCAGGCATCTTGACTGAATGGACATAATTTTGTAGTGGTGTTTTCTGTACTACCAGTGGCCAACGTAATCCCTTCGTGGCTTGTGGCTTGCTTTTGAAGTTGGAGGGTGGAAGGTGGTGAACATGAGAGTTGACAGCCTCCAGGAGGAGTTTAGTAAGTAAAAGTTGAGGAGTCTGCAGGCTCAAGGGAACACAGCTTCTAGAGCCCATGGGTCCCCTCCTAGACCACACCTGCATGTCCAGGACCCTGGAAATCCCTGCTCAAATCCCATAGCCCATTTTCAGGGACTGTGCAGACCTTGACCCCGGTCTGCCCTTCTGAGTGTGGACTGTGCTTCCCCAGTGCACACCTCGGGTCTACCAGTGGCCCAAAAGGTTGACATTTGTGAGGTGTGTGAGTGGAGCTTAGACACAGGGATTGCGGTGTCCACATGTGTGATCACTAGGTCCCTCAGAATGTAGGATGGAAGAGAAAGGGTCGGGGGTGGGGGGAGGGTACCACCATGTCGTAGGAAGGAACTCTGAAAAGTCTAAGTTTGAATTTAGAGGAAATTTACATTTGAAACTAGCTTTCAAGGTTATAATATAAAGATATATTTGTCAGGATATGAGAATGTATTTTATTTAACCCCTTTATTAGCTTCCTTGATATTCGAAACATATTTCTCAGGATATATCGATTTCCATTTGTCCCACAAATGTTAGGGGCCATGCATAAAATGAATGTGGAAGCGTTTTTGGTAGAATTGCATCCTGCAGGTATAAAAATGGTCTAATGATCTAATCTAATAAATAAATGCAATACACACTACAGACACCTTCTATAGCAGGTGAGAGGGCAGTTCTGAAAAGAGGGTGGAGATTACTCCCAGAAGGGGCCAAGTCCCATCTTCCCAGAAATCAGTGCGACAAGGCTTGGGATGCTTCAAAGAGGTGGTGCTTCAGATGGTTTGTTCTGTTCAGTAAGAGCTGCAGTTACTGCTTCACTGACACATTCCTGTTACAAGCAAAACTGTATCATGAGAGGAAACACTGCAAAGCAAGGGCTCTGTGGGACAAAAAGTAACAGCACCTGTTACCACTGACCTACACGACTGTGAGACCATCTCACAGTTTCCAAAACCCCTTTCAAAGCATCCTCTTGTTTAATCCTCCCACCTAGGCAGGCAGGGCAGGTAAGATAGGCTTTATCATTCTCAGCAGCAGATGGGAAAAACTGAGGCTTAGTGAGATTAAATAACTCCGAGAGTTCATAACAAATGGAGGGAAGGGTCTAAACGGGAAGCCAGGCTTTGTAACTCCTAGGTTAGTATCCTTTTCACCTCACACAGTCCTAATCGAATTCAGAAACAGAAACGCCAAAAGAAAACTCCAACATTTCTTTTCTGAAAGAGCCTATGGACCATATTTGGTGAAAGGTTGGTGTGTCTATTTATGAAACTTCTTTAGTTCTATTTGGTTAATGATATTTGTTGGAGAAGACTCTTGAGAGTCCCTTGGACTGCAAGGAGATCCAACCCGTCCATTCTGAAGGAGATCGGCCCTGGGATTTCTTTGGAAAGAATGATACTAAAGCTGAAATTCCAGTACTTTGGCCACCTCATGCAAAGAGTTGACTCATTGGAAAAGACTCTGATGCTGGGAGGGACTTGGGGCAGGAGAAGAAGGGAACGACCGAGGATGAGATGGCTGAATGGCATCACTGACTCGATGGACGTGAGTCTGAGTGAATTCCGGGAGTTGGTGATGGACAGGGAGGCCTGGGGTGCTGTGATTCATGGGGTCGCAAAGAGTTGGATACGACTGAGTGACTGAACTGAACTGAACCTTGTAGTAAGCTGGGACAGTGGGGAGAGATGCATGGGGTCAAATAACAACTAGTAATTTGAGCACAACTGATCCATTAAATAAAATTTCATAGGCCAAAGGTAAAATTAAAGTTAGAGGAACTGCCTAAAAATGTCAGGTGGGTGTACTGGACCATGAAGTTTCTTTTTCTCAGGCAGTTTCAGGATCTGATAACTTAGCAAGATTGAAAACTTTGTATGTGGAAGCTGAATATATGAAACAAGTCAGTAATCAGAGAGGCCAGTGTCCCTTTTGATAAGCGGGTATCTTACATGTTTCCAGTGAGCCAGATAATGAAGCCTTCTGAAGTAGTAGCCAGGGAACACGAGCTGTTCATGATGCTGAGGTTCTCATCATTAGGTGCTATTGAGTTCCTATATCAGTTAATCTGTGCTACATAACAAATCATCCCCACAACTTTGTACATTGAAACAATGATCGTTGACTAGCTCATGATTCTATAAGCTGGTCTCTTGGGCTGGACTCACACAGGCAGTTCTGCTGGTCTGACTCAGGCTTACTCATGTGGCTGTGGTCAGCTCATGAATGGATAGAGGCACTGGGGTCTATTTCCACTTGCTTCATCTTGTGGGAGGCTAGCTCAAGTTTGCCTACATAATTTTCAAGGACATATTTCAAACCTAGCATGCAAGAACATTTCAAGCTTCTCTTTGCTTTCTGCTTGCTAAGGTCCCATTGGTGAAGGTGAGTTATAGGACCAAGTGTTAATGGGAGGAAATTCAAATAAATTATTACTTTTTATTTTTTCAAATCTACTGCAATCTTTACATGCTTTTCAAAATATCATACTATTACGGCATTAAACTTGAAGTCTAGGATTTCAAGATTGAAATCAGGTCTAACTGCTGACAAGGTGCTTCAGATGTACTACTCCAGGACAGCAATTCTTGATATCTGGAGACTCATGAACTAAATACACAAGTTATCTCCATCCCCTCCCTCACTCACACACACCCTACTTCACTGGTGAGACAGGGAAAGGATACAGCAAACACTGTCATTTATAAAGGAGGAGAATGGAAGTTACAGTCATGGGTCATAGCAATTCTGAAATTGCAATGAAATCCAGCTGGGCTCATGCTGCCAGACCCCTTTTGTTGGAGACTGTAAATGTTCTTGATTAGTGCCTCTCTGGAAGCTGTTCTTCCCATCCATTTTCCCTGGAATTGTTTACCAGTCTGTTATCTTGTACCAGTTCTTGTGAGGAAACACAAGAGACAATAGAAAACATTCCTGCCCTCAAAGTGCTTAACATTTCAATTATGCAAAAGTCACAGATGGTTGACATCACATGTTTAAGCTGCAGATGCAAAGTATTCTAGAAGGTCAGAAGCAGAGGACAGATTAGGGATCCAATGCCCTGTCAGTGATCTTGAAGTTAGATGAGGACCCAAAAATGGGTGAAGACTTTCCATTTTGGCCTTTTGATTAAAACCTGGGAGGTTTGACCTGGGGAGATTTGACCTGTAGAGATTGGTACATGATCTTGGTTCTCAACAATAATATTTTTTTTGGGATCAAATGTCTCATTTTTAGAATATTGTTATTTGCTCTCTAGTTAAGTGCTATGAGGGATCTTCAAGTGGTCCTTTGTCTCCTTATTCCTAGATTCCAGTCTTGTTGTTTGAAATTTTCACTCATCAAAAGTATGACAATAACATAAGGGGCAAATTCATTGATCCTTATATTTTAAATGGTTTTTCATACTGAGACGCCCTAATGTAGTGGCTCTCAGGGACACCTTCCCCTAAGGATCATTTGGAAACACGGAGGAAATTTTCTACCATCGCAATGAATGGCACTGGGTGCATGTCAGGGATTCTGTGCATTGCGCAATATACAAGACAGTCTTGGGTAGTGAATAATGGATGCATGAGCTGCACAGTTTTTAAATGTCCCAGAAGACATCAATGTAGAAGAAAAATCTATTTCTAATGATCCAAGCCTGAAGCCTAACTCTATTTTCATATAAACAGACTATTTTGGATACAGTTTAAATATATACTGAGTTTTCCATGAGTACAACTACTATTCAAATGGAGGGGAAATGATACTTTACTTTCTTGGGAATGAAACAAAAAGTTGTTGGCAACTTCAGAAAACTGGTACACTTGAGTTGCCAGTGTGGCACCTATATCAGCTGGCAGTTGGCATTTTTAGCTGTGCAAACAGCTACATAAGGTGCAAACATCTGGCTTTTTCATTCCATCTTCTAATAAAGTCATTTCTGAACGTTTTTTACATATTGAAATAGGTGTTATCCTATGAAAAATTACATTCCTTTTATTTCTTCTTAAAATTACAACTATGACTTTATATAGATTTTTTTGAAAATTATGTGTGAAGGTAAGAGATATTATCTATGATTATAATCTCAAGATAGGAAATAAGATGCTATAAAATATTTTCTCTAAAAGGAGACACGCTGGATCTGATAGGGTTTAGAAACACTACCCCAATAAAAACTTATCAGGATAGAATATCTCTCAGAGGGCTCAATGGCATCTTTTAAATACGAGAAAGGCCAATCATTCTCTGAAATCATACCCAGGGTCACAGGTAAACAGAAAGATAAATTTCACACTGGAAATACTTAGAAATTAGATGAGACTCTGCCACGTTTCCTTAGCACACTAGTAAAGAATTTTACTTTCTTTTTTATAGGTTTAGAAAGATATTTTCATATTGATTTTTATTTCAGTATGTTCCAGAATTTAGTCATATGCTTGTGACCTCAAAGTTTTTTCAATTGATGGCTTTGGTTCAGCATGTATGGAAGCATCTGTCATGCACTCAAGTCCTTGTCTTCCTCCTTCTTACCCAGACTTGGTAGTAAGAGTTGATGTAGCTCTTGCCCCAGGCCAGGAGGACCTCCAGTTCCTAGCCAGCCACTTGCTTCTCACATTGTTTAGAGAGAGGATGAACCAATCTGATGCTTGGACAAGGCATCTCTAATTCTGAAATGGGCTTGCCTCGAATGCTGGCCAACATTTTATTTTCTGGGTTTGACCCATAATTTGGCCCTACCAGCTCTATTGATGCCAACTTTCACCAAGTTTCAGCTTCTTTCTGGACCTTCTGTTATCTCCTACTCCTGAAAGATCCATACAGTCAAAACTATGTTTTTTCTAGTAGTTATGTACAGATGTTATTGATATTTCTCCCGGCAATCTTGATTCCAGCTTGTGTTTCTTCCAGTCCAGCGTTTCTCATGATGTACTCTGCATATAAGTTAAATAAGCAGGGTGACAATATATAGCCTTGATGTACTTCTTTTCCTATTTGCAACCAGTCTGTTGTTCCATGTCCAGTTTTAACTGTTGCTTCCCGACCTGCATACAGATTTTTCAAGAGGCAAGTTAGGTGGTCTGGTATTCCCATCTCTTTCAGAATTTTCCACAGTTTATTGTGATCCACACAGTAAAAGGCTTTGGCATAGTCAATAAAGCAGAAATGGATGTTTTCATGGAACTCTCTTGCTTTTTTGATGATCCAGCAGATGTTGGCAATTTGATCAGTGGTTCCTCTGCCTTTTCTAAAGCCAGCTTGAACATCTGGAAGTTCATGGTTCACATACTGCTGAAGCCTGGCTTGGAGAATTTTGAGCATTACTTTACTAGCATGTGAGATGAGTGCAGTTGTGTGGTATTTTGATCATTCTTTGGCATTGCCTTTCTTTGGGATTGGAATGAAAACTGACCTTTCCCAGTCATGTGGCCACTGCTGAGTTTTCCAAATTTGCCGGCATATTGAGTGCAATTCACTTTCACAGCATCTCCTTTTAGGATTTGAAATAGCTCAACTGGAATTCCATCACCTCCACTAGCTTTGTTCTTAGTGATTCTTTCTAAGGCCCACTTGACTTCACATTCCAACATGTCTGGCTCTAGATTAGTGATCACATCATCATTATTATCTGAGTCGTGAAGATCTTTTTTGTAGTTTTTCCATGTATTTTTGCCACCTCTTCTTAATATCTTCTGCTTCTGTTAGGCCCATGCCATCTCTGTCCTTTACTGAGCCCATCTTTGCATGAAATGTTCCCTTGGTATCTCTAATTTTCTTGAAGAGATCTCTAGTCTTTCCCATTCTGTTGCTTTCCTCTATTTCTTTGCATTGATAGCTGAAGAAGGCTTTCTTATCTTTTCTTGCTATTCTTTGGAACTCTGCATTCATATGCTTATATCTTTCCTTTTCTCCTTTGCTTTTCGCCTCTCTTCTTTTCGCAGCTATTTGTAAGGCCTTCCCAGAAAGCCATTTTGCTTTTTTGCATTTTTTTACCATGGGGATGATCTTGATCCCTGTCTTCTGTACAAGCGAAAAAGTTGGCTTAAAGCTCAACATTTAGAAAACGAAGATAATGACATCCAGTCCCATCACTTCATGGCAAATAGATGAAGAAAGAGTGGAAACAGTGTCAGACTTTATTTTTTGGGGCTCCAAAATCACTGCAGATGGTGACTGCAGCCATGAAATTAAAAGACGCTTTCTCCTTGGAAGAAAAGTTATGACCAACCTAGATAGCATATTCAAAAACAGAGACGTTACTTTGCCGACTAAGGCCCGTCTAGTCAAAGCTATGGTTTTTTCTGCGGTCATGTATGGATGTGAGAGTTGGACTGTGAAGAAGGCTGAGCATTGAAGAACTGATGCTTTTGAACTGTGGTGTTGGAGAAGATTCTTGAGAGTCCCTTGGACTGCAAGGAGATCAAACCAGTCCATTCTGAAGGAGATCAACCCTGGGATTTCTTTGGAAGGACTGATGCTAAAGCTGAAACTCTAGTACCTCATGCGAAGAGTTGACTCATTGGAAAAGACTCTGATGCTGGGAAGGATTGGGGGCAGGAAGAGAAGGGGACGACAGAGGATGAGCTGGCTGGATGGCATCACGGACTCGATGGACATGAGTCTGAGTGAACTCCGGGAGTTGGTGATGGACAGGGAGGCCTGGTGCTCTGTGATTCATGGGGTCGCAGAGAGTCGGACACGACTGAGCGACTGAACTGAACTGATGTACAGATGTGAGAGTTGGACCATAAAGAAGTCTGAGTGCCAAAGAATTGATGTTTTCGAACTTTGGTGCTAGAGAAGACTCTAGAGAGTCCATTGGACAAAAAGGAGATCAAATAAGCCAATCCTAAAGAAATGCAAACCTGAATATTCATTGAAAAGACTGATGTTGAAGCTGAAGCTCCAAGACTTTGGCCACTTGGTGGGAAGAACTGACTCACTGGAGAAGACCCTGATGCTGGGAAATATTGAGGGCAAGAGGAGAAGGAAATGACAGAGGATGAGATGGGTTGGATAGCATCACCAACTCAATGGACATGAAATTGAGCAAACTCCAGAAGATGGTGAAAGTCAGGGAAGCCTGGCATGCTGCAGTCCATGGGGTCACAAAGTCAGACACAACTGAATGAATGAACAACAGCAGCTCCCAAGAGGGAGACCTGAGTAAATTTTCAGAGGAGACTGATGGCCTGTGATATTCTTCATTTAGATAAGAATTACAAATGTGGTTATTCTTTTAGTTCCAGAATCCTTTGTTTGTCTCAATTTGTGAAAATAAATATTAATTCATCTGGATTCCCAAACACCTTCCTAAACTGACCAGACAGGATCCTCATGGATGGCAGTTTCTCCCCACAGTGGAGAAAAGTTGGTCGATCAGCTCACCTAACCCCCTTTTCATCAGTGTGAACTTCTAGGCTTGCCGTGGCCTGGCAAAGCTGTTAACCTTTTATAGAGAGTAAATCAGCTTTTTTTTTTTTTTTTTTACACCTCCTTTTCCATCTCTGCAGCACTGATAGAGGCCGTAAACTAACTGGCTGGCATTTTAAAAAAGCCCTCCTTTCTTCTATCCTAAATTATGCCTTTGGGGAGGTAGATGTACCTTATTTGGCTATAGAAGTTTTCTTTTTTAAAATTTGGTCTGGTCGCACTCAGTAGGTACAGTATTATCGGCTGCTAGTTTTGCACTCTTCACACCACACCAGAGTGAGCCAAATGATGTTCTCAAAGCCTTGGAAACATAAGAAGGTAAGAATGTGTCATTCTTTGGGAGAGGAAGAGACAATACTTGGATCCAATGTTGGTAGTATCAAGCAAAGTACTGAAGAAATGCTTGGTTCCATTCTGGGTGCCTCTGGGTATCATCTCTCAGTTCACTACCTTTTTCCCTTACCTGGAGGGAAACTGTTCTGGGTAGACAAGTTGTATCAAGTAGCCTTCTCCTCTGACTAGAACTAATGGATACAGCAATGGACAATCAACCTAAGCTAAGCAATCAGATTCTTCTGAAATCTCCAGAGTTAAATGACAACATGCAGGGATGGATCACTTGAAACTGATGCCCGTCGGTGGCAGCACTCTGGGGGAAATGTTCTCTGCTGCCGAGGCTTCCATCAGCCTTGGCTGTTTTCGTCATCCTCGATTTGGAGGGCTGCCTCTGCATCCTTTCAATAAGTTGCATCTTTTTACTTAGCCAGAATCTGTGTCTCTCACTGGCAATCAAAGGAATGTTAGCCAACGTACAGACTATGGCAGAGAATACCAGTACAGTAAAATGTCTGCCCCACTTAATGACAAGGAATGAAGACAGACAGTGGGCATGACATGGGGCAATGTTTCATCCTGGCATACTGGTGACCTTGGTTTCCAAACTAAAAAGTAGGAAGCGTGATCTGACTGGTACGAGTATGCACTGGGGAAAAGAACATAATCTATTTGAAAGATGAATTATCTAGAAATACATAAGACATTTGATTCCTTGATGTCTAAATATACATATAAGACAAAGAAAAACAATGGATCATAGAGAGGAAGAGAATAATTTAGGATTTGGCAAGTCACTCTGAAATTTAAAAAAAAAACAAAAAACAACAACACCCTCTTTGCTTCACCCTGGGATGGCCCAGCTTTCTCCTGGTAAACCCAAATTCAGCTTTCTCTCAGGAGGGAAGCAGGACCAGCATATTAATGAGAGTTCAACTTTACACTTCTATGATCAGTGAGAACAGCCTAATAGTCTGTTAATCACCTTGGGTCACCTTCCTGTGCTGTTTGTTTTAAATGCAAAAGAAAAGCTGCTTTGTCTACAGCTTTGGAGGTCACCGACTCCAGCAGAGAAAAGACAGGGACTCTGAAGGAGACTCTTTGTCATATATTTCTTGGAAGGGTGTCTTTTCAGATGTGAAGGGCACTTTGATTTCCTCAACCTGATTCTATGGGGTTATCTCTAGGAGAGCCCAGCTGCCCTACTCCTGGTCCCCTGAAAGAGTTAACATTTCTCCCAAGTCCTGACTCAAGCCAGCAGAGTTCCGATACGGAGATGACGTGGCCGTATTTATGATTTGCCAGAGGCTCCACTTGGCTTTGTAAGTTTAATGTGTTCAGCTCAATAGGTGATAACTCGGATTGGACTTACGAGTCCAATAATCAACTGGGAAATATTTTTGATTCAATAAGATACATTATATGGCTGTATCCATTTCTGTAAGTAATATCTCTGGATTCCTGTACCAACTAGGGGATTTTTTCTCTCAAGAAAGCTATATCAGATTGTTCAGTTCAGTCATTCAGTCATGTCCGACTCTTTGCCTCTTGCTTTTTTGATGATCCAGCGGATGTTGGCAATTTGATCTCTGGTTCCTCTGCCTTTTCTAAAACCAGCTTAAACATCAGGGAGTTCACGGTTCACATATTGCTGAAGCTTGGCTTGGAGAATTTTGGGCATTACTTTACTAGAATGTGAAATGAGTGCAATTGTGCGATAGTTTGAGCATTTTTTGGCATTGCCTTTCTTTGAGATTGAAATGAAAACTGACCTTTTCCAGTCCCATGGCCACTGCTGAGTTTTCCAAATTTACTGACATATTGGAGTGCAACACTTTCACAGCATCATCTTTCAGGATTTGAAATAGCTCAACTGGAATTCCATCACCTCCACTAGCTTTGTTCATAGTGATGCTTTCTAAGGCCCACTTGACTCATATTCCAGGATGTCTGGCTCTAGGTGAGTGATCTCACCATCGTGGTTATCCAGGTCGTGAAAATCTTTTTTGTACTGTTCTTCTGTGTTTTCTTGCTACCTCTTCTTAAAATCTTCTGCTTCCATTAGGTCCATACCATTTCTGTCCTTTATCGAGCCCATCTTTGCATGAAATATTCCCTTGGTATCTCTAATTTTCTTGAAGAGATCTCTAGTCTTTCCCATTCTGTTCCTTTTCTCTATTTCTTTGCACTGATCACTGAGGAAGGCTTTCTTATCTCTCCTTGCTATGCTTTGGAACTCTGCATTCAGATGCCTATATCTTTCCTTTTCTCCTTTGCTTTTTGCCTCTCTTCTTTTCACAGCTATTTGTAAGGCCTCCCCAGAACAGCCATTTTTCTTTTTTGCATTTCTTTTCCATGGGGATGTTAGGACTGTGTATTTATCTCAGAACAAGACAAACTATTGCTTGTAATATAAGTTGGCTAAGTTAATCTAGTTTATAGTAACATAGTCATTTTGAGGTCAAATTCATGCATACCATAGGTAAAATTTGAAGTGAAATGAATATGTTTGTAGCTTTTGATCAAATGAAAGGGACCCAATAAGAGGGGATGCACTATTCAACATTCCACTATATCCTGACTAGTTATAGTTTATGTAATTTGGAGTAAACAGGCAGACATAGCTACAGCCTAAGTTAGTAGAATGTTGACTTTTGATAATGTAACAGTCTTTGATGTGGGAAAAATGTCTTTAATCCCCAAAGCTCCTTTACCACCAGACTTTGGTAGCCAACATGGTGAAATCTTGACTAGAATTCATAGCCTCTCTATTCCCTGCAAATAGCTGTATCAAGTTCAGAACTGCCTCTTCTCTGAGCAGAAACCTTCACTGCTGGATGCCCACAAAAGTGCCAATGACATTTTCAGAGAAATATACAGGCAGATAAAAATTTTCAAAGGCCTTTTTATCTTTTTCTACTTAGATATGTTAAAACTTGCCCAGTAGTCAGTCCATGCCTGAGTTCTTTAGAGTTCTTTCTTGCTTTTCTAAGAAAGATATGTAAGAGTCTAACATTTATCAAGCACTTCTTATATGCCAAACATTTTTGAAGAGCTTTGCATGTGTGAGTCATCAAATCCTTATAGTAGTCTCACCAAATGGCTGTTATTATCATCGTCATTTTACAGCTGAGAGGTTAACTTGTCTGCTGCTACTGCTGCTAAGTTGCTTCAGTCGTGTCCAACTCTGTGAGATCCCATAGATGGCAGCCCACCAGGCTCCCCCATCCCTGGGATTCTCCAGGCAAGAACACTGGAGTGGGTTGCCATTTCCTTCTCCAATGCATGAAAGTGAAAAGTGAAAGTGAAGGCACTCAATCATGTCCGACTCTTAGCGGCCTCATGGACTGCAGCCTATGAGGCTTCTCCTCCCAATGAATTTTTCCAGGCAAGAGTACTGGAGTGGGTTGCCATTATAGTAACCGAGCTGGGGACTGAAACCTGCATTTGGGAGGTGCTTTGCTGCATGTTATGCCCTCAAAACTATTACTGCTGATACACATGAAAATTTTCTGACTTTTCATGTATGCTTGAATTTCATGATATCTGTTATCAAGGCCTCCGGGGGAAGCAGACATGCCAGGAACTTGAAGCTCAACAATAAGCCAGGGCCTGTTTCCTTGGCAGGTGTTCCCATCTGTGCTCCTGCTTTACTTGCTGTTAACAACAGCTTTTTGTCCTCTTATATTTCTTTTGGTCTGGGGCTTCCCTGATAGCTCAGTTGGTAAAGAGTCTGCCTACAATGCAGGAAACCCTGGTTTGATTCCTGGGTCAGGAAGATCACTGGAGAAGGGATAGGCTACCCACTCCAGTATTCTTGGTCTTCCCTTGTGGCTCAGCTCATAAAGAATCCTCCTGCAATATGGGACACCTGGGTTCGATCCCTGGGTTTGGAAGAGAAGGGAAGAGGAAGATCCCTGGAGAAGGGAAAGGCTACCCGCTGCAATATAAATAATATCTTTACTTTCCCCTCACAGTAACACTCCCCTGGTGAATCAGCTGGTAAAGAACCTGCCTGCCAATACAAGAGATGCAAAAGACGCAGGTTTGATCCCTGGGTTGGGAAGATCCTCTACAGAAGGAAATGGCAGCCGTTCTAGTATTCTTGCCTGGAAAATTCCATGGACAGAGGACCCTGGTGGACTACAATCCATGGTGTAGCATAGAGTCAGTTATAAGTCAAGTATTTTTCCAAAGTGATTATATCATTAACTATTCCATCAGCCATGTATGAAAGATCCAGTTGCTCCACATAATCCCTATACTTGGTATCACCACCACTTATAGGAAGATAATTTTTAAAAACTGGCCACTTCTTACAGTATCCCTACTGTTATAATCATGCTTTGAAGTTGGGTAAGTTGACTATGGACCATATAAAAATAAGGTTCACCCACTGGTTCCCTAAACTGATATGAGATACAAACCAAGAGTAAAGCAATGGTATTTCTGATATCAGATTGCTTGCTTCTCTCTGAAATTCTGGCAGAACAATGTAAGCTATTGCCATCTTTAGAAGTCTTAAAAATCAACACAGTTTCTTATGCATGGTTAGCAAGAAGAAATTCACTTAAGCTGGGCTAATTAAAGAAAGATTTATTGTAAGGATACAAACACATCTCAAGGTGCCCAATTTAGCAAGTCTATCGAATTTCACAGAACCAGAGAGAGATCAGTAAGATTCTCGCTCTTGTTCTCGCTTTCTTATGAATGTCCCTAGAACAGTAGCTTCTGTCTCTGATTACTAACAGCATTCTAACCTGAACTTCTACAACCAGCAGAGAGAACTGGATGGGCTCAGCTTTAGTGAGATTTCAACCTTAGTCCAATCAGCTCACATGGTCTGACAGGCAAGGACACACTGACTTAATGTCCCTTCCAGTCACAACCAGGCATCCTGTCTAGGAAAGGGAAGTGAAGAGCAAGAAAAGGAGAGGTAAACAGAATGACAGTTGTCTCCAATGTAAGGTTTACAAACAGGTATCTGTCTAATTTCTCAGTTGCTACCACTAAGTATCAATAGCCATCTTACCTTTAGCCTTATAATTTGGGACAGATTCACCAAAGAATAAGCTTCCCTGGTGGCTCAGATGGTAAAAGAATCTACTTGCAATGAGGAGACTCGTGTTCCATCCCTGGGTCAGGGAGACACCCTGGAGAAGGGAATAGCTACCCATTACAGGATTCTTGCCTGGGAAATCCCATCGACAAAGGAGACTGGCAGGCTAGATTCCAAGGGGTTGAAAGGAGTCAGACACAGCTGAGTGACTAACACTTTCACTTTTTTCAGCTTCACCAAAGAATAGACTACCCACCTATTCCCACTTGCCAAGAAAATGTTACTGTGTATGCATTTTGATTATACTGATTCCTTCTAATTTATTATATTTATACATGCTATGGGAAAATATAGAAATAGCTTATATCCTTCAATAATAATTGAATATGTCTCAATAAGTGTTTTTGGTAGCTCATAAAGGTACTTGGTGAAGCCAGAAAGATACTAAATTATGTTTATATTTGTTGACAATGCTAATGTGAGACTTGGATAAAAACCCTGAAAATGATCATTCTTGATAAAATCAGTTAAGAAAATATGCCTCATATTTAATAAGTATCTTCTCTTTTTGGCATGTGACATTACAATCATTTACTTAAAGATTACCATTGAACATTTTCCTTTAAAAATAAAACCTTCACATTTTCAAAGCTAGAAAGTAGCTAAAGAGAATTACTTCAATTCCTAAAAGAAAGACCTCAGTTGTTGCTTTTTAGTGTTAAAGGATTACCATAACATTACCATAAATTCCTTCGTTTCTCTCACACACACAAACATACAGAATCACAGATGTCATAGAAATTTTACTGTTGGCACATAACAAATAGATATATTTAAGAATTCAAGGGAGTTCCTTCATGGCCTAATGGTTAGCGTTTCAGGTTTTCAGTGCTGGGGTCTGAGTTTAATCCCTGTTCAGGGAACTGAGATCCATGAGCTGTGCAGTGTGGTCAAAAGGGGAAAAAAAAGAGCTCTCAAATTTCTGGTTGTGAATTACTCATTTGTAACTATCTGCGCATTTCTATGCAGAGTACATCCTGAGAAATGCTGGACTGGAAGAAACACAAGCTGGAATCAAGATTGCCAGGAGAAATATCAGTAACCTCAGATATGCAGATGACACCACCCTTATGGCAGAAAGTGAAGAGGAACTAAAAAAGCCTCTTGATGAAAGTGAAAGAGGAGAGTGAAAAAGTTGGCTTAAAGCTCAACATTCAGAAAACAAAGATGGCATCTGGTCTCATCACTTCATGGGAAATAGTTGGAGAAACAGTGGAAACAGTGTCAGATTTTATTTTGGGGGGCTCCAAAATCACTGCAGATGGTGACTGCAGCCATGAAATTAAAAGACGCTTACTCCTTGGAAGAAAAGTTATGACCAACCTAGATAGCATATTCAAAAGCAGAGACATTACTTTGCTGACTAAGGTCCGTCTAGTCAAGGCTATGGTTTTTCCTGTGTTCATGTATGGATATGACAGTTGAACTGTGAAGAAGGCTGAACACCAAAGAATTGATGCTTTTGAGCTGTGGTGTTGGAGAAGGCTGCTGAGAGTCCCTTGGACTGCAAGGAGATCCAACCAGTCCATTCTGAAGGAGATCAGCCCTGGGATTTCTTTGGAAGGAATGATGCTAAAACTGAAGCTCCAGTACTTTGGCCACCTCATGCGAAGAGTTGACTCACTAGAAAAGACTCTGATGCTGGGAGAGATTGAGGGCAGGAGGAGAAGGGGTCAACCGAGGATGAGATGGCTGGATGGCATCACTGACTCGATGGACGTGAGTCTGAGTGAACTCCAGGAGTTGGTGATGGACAGGGAGGCCTGGCGTGCTGCGATTCATAGGGTCACAAATAGACACAACTGAGCTACTGAACTGAACTGAGTGCATTCATGCTCAGTTGTGTCTGACTCTTTGTAGCTCCATGGACTGTAGCCCACCAGGCTCCTCTGTCCATGGGATTCTCCAGGCAAGAATAATTGAGTGGGTTGCC
This sequence comes from Madoqua kirkii, assembly GCA_006408675.1. Taxonomy (NCBI): domain Eukaryota; kingdom Metazoa; phylum Chordata; class Mammalia; order Artiodactyla; family Bovidae; genus Madoqua; species Madoqua kirkii. The sequence goes on along the minus strand of SJYC01128400.1, from coordinate 27,741 downwards.
ATTTCCTCAGATCTTCCAATCCAGGGATTGAACCCATATCTCTTGTATCTCCTGCACTGCAGGCAGATTCTTTTCTGCTGAGCCACTGGGGAAGCCCATGATTATCTGTGGCAACTGGCTAATCCTAGACTGATGTACCACTGCCAACCAGCATACCTTGGCCATTCTTCCCTTTATAAATTAGTGTGTGGTCAGGGATAGCAAATGACTTCGAACATTAACCTAGGGAATATGCAATTAGAAAGGGCTAGCTACAAAAAGAGAAAGCAATTGATTGTGCTCCCAAACTAAAGAGTAGTATGTTTTGAACCATCTACTGTTGGGATTCTCTCCATCTTGTCTTGTCTCTACTCATGCAGGTGATTGAAAGGGAAAGCATCCTTGACAACAGCTCCTAAAACCAGGCAAATCCACCTTCTATGGCCTACTTCTCCACATTTCCTAAGCACTATAGAATCAGGACTTATATTTCCTTAAAAATGTAGGTATTAACATCTTCTTAAAACTGATTTATTACTCTAAAAAAAGAAAATTTCTCTCACAGGAGAAAACGTCCTCATAGTTGGCAGTTCCCAGATCTCAACTCTTCCTGGGGTAGAGTGGGATACCGTGCACAGAAAGAAAGGAGAGGAAAAGAGATATGCCAGCAAAGGCTCTGCGATTGCACAGACTCTGGCTTTTCTTGAATTCTCAGTAAAAGAATTCACTTTGATCCAATTCTTCAGACCTTCCAATTACCTACAGGCTAAGGATTGTGGAGACCAATTTACACTGATCGTAATTTAGAGACTCTAAGTATTTAAACATAATACTATAGAATGAATGAGAATGATTAATATTACATATTTATAGCACCTCAATATTCAGTATGATTTCATATCACTTACTGAATTCAATTCCCAAGCATTTCTTTGTGATTGTCTAGGAACATAAAGGGAGAAGGCAATGGCACCCTACTCTAGTACTCTTGCCTGGAAAATCCCATGGATGGAGGAGCCTGGTGGGCTGCACTCCATGGGGTTGCTGAGGGTCAGACACAACTGAGCGACTTCACTTTCACTTTTCACTTTCATGCATTGGAGAAGGAAATGGCAACCCACTCCAGTGTTCTTGCCTGGAGAATCCCAGGGATGGGGGAACCTGGTAAGCTGCCATCTATGGGGTCGCACAGAGTCGGACACGACTGAAGCAACTTAGCAGCAGCAGTAGCAGGGACATAAAGATAACAGGAGAGTGTTGTACTGATATACCAATAGTAAGCAGTCACTTGGACCTGCTTTGCAAACACTCCATTTCTTCTTCAGCCAGCCCTGCACACTGTAGCCTGCCTCATCTTCCTGAAGGATCACCGTTCATCACTTCTGTCTTCTGCCCCTTTTTGCCTTTCCTGGAGGTTAAAACTAGACTTCTTTACCTGGCATTCAACCTGCTCTATCTATCTAGCCTGCCTTCTGCCTCTCCTTCTGCCTCCTCCAGTGACCCTCGGTTTTAGTGGCGGTGTTGTTGCTATTGCTTAGCTATAACTACCACTGGGTAATTCCTTTTTACCAAAACCTTTCCCTCCCTTTTCAAACCCCTGAATCAATTCAAATCCTGGTATTCCTAATAATTTTGGATTAATATGTTTTGATATTAATCTGAGGCTTACAAGTGGGTACTTCCAAGGCCTTTAATAGTTGATAGCTCTTACCATCTTAAGATAATTCTTTTTCTTTTATTACTTTTCAAGTTGAATTTTAGTTTGTTTGATAATAATATTGGCATTTCCACTTCGTTTGTTTGTCTTGTTTTGCTAGAATTTTCCTAGATTCTCATCTCCGAAACTTTAAGGAATTTTGTTTAAGGTATTGTTTCCTCTCTTGCTTTCCTCTTCTCCATGCTCCCTTCCTTGCCTTAACACAGCTTAAGGCACAAGAATCTCTTTTAATTAAGGAATTCAATCCATTCACATTTATGGAGATAACTGAATGCTTGATTGTTTGAGTATCAATTAATACTTGTAAACAACTTAGAGCAGACTCTAGGATAAAACAAGTACTTCTTGTGCTTGTTCAGGCAATCAGTCCATCCCATTCTCGCCTTCTTGGGTTGTATTTTCTATTTGAAAGACTTTCTTGTCTTTGGTTTTGCTTGTTTTATGTTTTTGTTTTATTTTTGCCTGTGTTGTTTTGGGTCTTATTTTTCACTTTTACTAATAAGGTTTTCTTTTTTTCCCGCTATGGTATTTGAAAGATCTAAGTCAGCCATGAAATTAAAAGACGGTTACTCCTTGGAAGAAAAGTTATGACCAACCTAGATAGCATATTCAAAAGCAGAGACATTACTTTGCCAACAAAGGTCCGTCTAATCAAGGCTATGGTTTTTCCAGTAGTCATGTATGGCTGTGAGAGCTGGACTATGAAGAAAGCTGCTGCTGCTGCTGCCGCTAAATCGCTTCAGTCGTGTCCGGCTCTGTGAGACTCCATAGGCGACAACCCACCAGACTTCCCCGTACCTGAGATTCTCCAGGCAAGAACACTGGAGTGGGTTGCCATTTCCTTCTCCAATGCATGAAAGTGAAAAGTGTAAGTGAAGTCGCTCAGTCGTGTCCGACCTTGACTGCCAGGCAAACACAGGGTTAGATTCCCACTAGCCTGTGGTCACAACACTTTCATCAACATATCAACATAGAACCTTGTTTTACAGGGCTTCTGCTGAAAGGTCCCTACTTTCATGTATGCTATTGATTCATTAACACTGAGTGCCAAAGAATTGATGCTTTTGAACTGTGGTGTTGGAGAAGACTCTTGAGAGTCCCTTGGACTGCAAAGAGATCCAACCAGTCCATTCTGAAGGAGATCAGCCCTGGGATTTCTTTGGAAGGATTGATGCTAAAGCTGAAACTCCAGTACCTCATGTGAAGAGTTGACTCATTGGAAAAGACTCTGATGCTGGGAGGGATTGGGGGCAGAAAGAGAAGGGGACGACAGAGGATGAGATGGCTGGATGGCATCACCGACTCAATGGACATGAGTTTCGGTGAACTCCGGGAGTTGGTGATGGAGAGGGAGGCCTAGCGTGCTGATTCATGGAGTCGCAAAGAGTCGGACATGACTGAGCGACTGAACTAAACTGAACTGAAGGCTTATTTTTATTGTCTCAGTATTCTTAGATTTTTAATAACTATGTTTAAACTTACATTCTTTCTTGAAATTGATATTTAATCTATATCTACACTCTCACTTTCCTCAAAACAAGGCAAATCTTTTCACTTAATTTCTGTATCTCTTTCTCTTGTCTAGGTTTTATTCAAATTACTCTGAATTTTAAATTCTAATTATTATTAATCATTTTACATTATGCTTATCTTTTCTTAAAAATTGTAATGTGTATTTTTGGTAGTGTGTTTTAGAGCCATATACCAACAGCTATTTATTTTTTAATTAAAACTCTTATTAGCATGTCTTTTTTCCTTGAACTGTACTTCTTTTTTAAAATCAGTTTTTTCATTTGCCTTATCTTCCAATAATTGTTCTAGAAATTATTCTTAAGTTGTAAACTGAGGCCTTAAATATCTAAACTTACCCTCTCTTTGTGGATATGTGAATGATAGTTCTGATGAAAAAAGAATTCTAGGCTCAAAATAATTTCTTTTAAAACTTTGAAGGCATCACTCCATTATTTTCTATTAATAGCACCTTGTACTTTAGAGAATATGCAAATATGATTCCTGATCTTTTGTAGGTAATTTGGTTTTTCTTTCTTGTGGTTCTTTTACAATTGTCTTTTAATCTTACAGTTCAGAAAATTGATCGTTGTGTGTCTAGGTCTGTTTCTTTTAAAATTATTTCTGCTCAGCATGCAATGAATTAAGAAATTTTGCGTGATTTTTTTCTTTTTAAAATGTCTCAGTTATTTAAATGCAAACACAATATGTAATATATCTGTTTTCCTTTTTTTTATTGTGTTAAAATATACATAACATAAAATATACCTTTTAAACTATTTTTAAAGTGCACAATCCAGAGGTCTTAAGTACCTTCCCATTATGGTTTAACCATCACTACTATCCATCTCCAGACCTTTCTCATCATCCCCAAATGAAACTCTGGAACCATTCAACAATATCTTTTTATTCCCTGCTTCCTCTAGCCCCTGGTAACCATCATTTTACTTTCTGGCTCTATAAATTTGATACTATAATACCTCATATAAGTGGAATCATACCATATTTGTCCTTTTGTTTCTGGCTTGTTTCATTTAAGCATGTTTACAAGGTTTTTCCATGTTGTAGATGTATCAGGATTTTATTCCTTTGTAAGGCTAAGTAATAATGTATTATGTGAATATTCCACATTTAGTTTATCCATTCATCCACTGATATTTGGATTATTTCCACCTTTTAAACTACTGTAATGCTGCTATGAATATTGGTATATTTCTGTTAGAGTTCTTGCCTTCAGTTTTTTTGGATATATATCTAAAAGAGGAATTTTTTGATCATATAATTCTGTGTTTAACTTTTTTGAGGAGCCACCATACTGTTTTCCATAGCAGCTGTACCATTTACATATCTACTAGCAGTGCGTGAGGGTTCCAGTTTCTCCACATCCTCTCCAACATTTGTTGTTTTTGTTTTGTTTGGTGTTTTTAATAGTAGCCATCCTAATTGATGTGAAGTAGTATCTCACTGTGGTTTTGATTGGCACTTCTCTAATGGTTAGTGATGTTGCACATTTTTTCATGTGCTTCCATAACTGCTTATTTGGTTATTCTTTCTTGGTTTTCTTCCCTTTTGAACTCCAATTAGAGGAATGTTGCATCTCCTGTAACTCTCGTTCCTGTCTTAATTTTGTACCTATTTTCATCTTATTTTTTACTGCACACTCAGAGATTTCATTGGCCAGATATTTTCATTTACTAACTCTGTCCTTGGCTATGTAAATTCCGTTATTTGGGCCATCTGTTGTTTATTATGGTGATCGTATTTTTAATTTCTAAGGATTCTGATAGATTCTTTTTCACAGCCATCTGTTATTCTTTGGGGTATGGCATGCTCTTAAGTCTCTTTTGTTTCTTCTATTAACTCTGCTTCTTTAGGAATTAGTTCTTCCACTTTCTGAGCTGACTCTCTCTCTTTCATGTTACTCATTTCTTCAAATGATTGGTGGTTGTTGGCTGTATATTCATATTTATGACTGACCTGGATTAGTAGCTGGAGTGCATTTCCCCAGCCTGAATGAAAATCCCTGTTTCTCTCGCAGTGATAGGTTCTAAATAGGACTGCCTTTCCTTTGGTAACTCATAAAGGAAGCAAAGGGAAAAATGTGCAAGTTGTTACTTTTTCCAAGGGAATTGCGTAGTGATTGTACATTACCTAGAGGGCTTCCTGCTTTTCTGGTCACAACAACCACCTTGGAAAAACTCTGTATCAGATTTTTCATTTATTTGGCCAGTGGAAGACTATATCCTAGTTCAAACAACAGAGCCTGCAACTCTGAGAGTAGGAGGCTGGTGCAGCTGTTCTGTAAGTCTTTAATTATTCACCTAGCTTACCACCCCATTGCCAGTTTCTTCCTGTACTTCTTATTGTCTTTGATCTTAGAATTTCAAGATTCTTCTGGAAAATCTACTTTTTTTCCTTCTCTTCCTCTTAAAAAATTTTTTTTCCTCCTTTTTTTTTCTCATGGGGGCATTCCTCTCTTTCAAATACTTGGGGTTGCAGGTTCTTCGCCTTTGGGGGCATTTTCTGTTTGCTTGTTTTAAAATTTCTTTTAAATTTTTTAAAATTTTTAAAATTTTAAGTTGACATTTTATTCAGTTTAAGAAATTTTCTTTTTCTTTTTTTTGGCTATGTGGCATATGGGATCTTAGATCCCCAGTCAGGAATCAAAACCTTACCTCCTGCAGTGAAAGCACTGTCTTAACCACTGGACTGTCAGGGAAGTCCTTTCACTTTATATCTTCTAGAAGTTCTTTACTTACCTGAAGGTACCACTCCTGGTTTTTCCTCATTGCAGGAGGTTTGTTCTTCTTTTGATATTACTTATGACATGTTGATGGGACTTGGAAAGAGAGATAATATATGACTTTCCTGGTGGCTCAGATGGTAAAGGGCCTGCCTACAATGCAGGAGACCTGGGTTCAATCCCTGGGTTGGGAAGATCTCCTGGAGAAGGAAATGGCAACCTCTCCAGTATTCTTCCCTGGAAAATCCCATGGACGGAGGGACCTGGTAGGCTAAAGTCCATGGGGTTGCAAAGAGTCGGACACAGCTGAGTAACTTCACTTTAAGAAAAATTTAATATGAAGTTTTCAGTTTAAACTTCATTGCTCCATTTTTAAGTCATAGTCATAAGTCCAATTCTTAGTCTTTCCCTCAAAACCCTTCCTTAGCAATTGGGCTCTCAAACGTCTCTCATTTGTGGGCCTTCATAGAGCAATTGCAACAGACAGAAAAATGTTATTTAAAGTCCAAATTAGTTATAACCACTTCTGCTCACACTCCCAACTCTCAAGGATGGGTGGCAAGATTAATATCCCTGGAGAAAAAAATATTTCTTCTGGTCTATTTCTCTTGTGTATTCCAATGAAGAAGTAGATGAGCCATTGTCTAACAGCTTGGGATGTGTCAACTGAGGACTGGGGCTGAAGTAAGGAGAGCTGAATTGCTTGGCATAGTAACATGAGACAAATTACTGACAAAGAATGAGAGACAGAGCTAAAATGCATAGCAGGCTGCTGGGGCTCTTAACTATTGGAAAAGTCCCAAGGACTATTAAAAATATAGGAATAGAATACTTTTTAATCTATTAGCTCTTCTGTGATATGTCTTCTTCTTTTCTCCAAACTTTGAGTGAAATTTGCGGTACTCAAATACGCCCCTTTTTATAGTGAAGAATGGGGACAGGGAAGCCTGGCATGCTGCAGTTCATGGAGTCACAAAGATTTGGACACAACTTAGTGACTGAACAAGTTTCTGATTTGGTACAGAACGGAGAAAGGAACCAATTGTAGGGCAGAAATAAAAGTGAAAATAAGATTCCAGGGGTGGCAGACACTGAGATTCAAAAGTGACCTTGAGTACACAAGCCTCTGGGATTCTTCAGGAAACTTTAGAGGAAAGGAATGTGGAATTTCCGCTGACATCTGGGCTACATATTTGTTATTTGAACTTTCACTTAATTGTGTGTGCATATGCGCATTGAAAACTCCTTAGGTATAGGCAGTTCCACTTTTTGTTGTGTGTATCTTTTTACTGCCCAGGAGTCTAGCACTGCAATAATATACTTTGCACATAATGTACTTTCACTAGGGACTTCCCTGGTGATCCAGTGGTTAAGATTCCATGCTTCCACTGCAGAGAGTGTGGATTTGATCCCTGATCTGGGAACTAAGATCCTGGATGCCATATGGTAGAACTGAAAAAAGATAAAAAATGCTTTCATTAAGTAGTTTTTAGATCACTCAACATACTGAGTTTTCACTGGTTCATTCTTATGCCTACCTCTTTGTGAAAAAAGTAAAAACGACCCATTCTTGCAGTTGGAGTAAGAGGTAAGGCTTAAAGGCAGATTGACCCATTTGAATTCAATCCATAACAAGTCTATTCTACAACCAGCTATTGAAGCATTGAAAATGCTTCATTTTGGTAAAATGAGAAAGTATATACATAGCAGAAATGATAAAACACAAAGAACAATAAATGAGTTAAAGTATGATTTACCTCTTTCATTTGATAATCATTGATTTTCTAATTCATATAAAGTAATAAAATATCTCTAGAAATGAATATCTGTTTTTGTTTTATTGTGCTTGCTCAGAATTCCATTTCCTTTCTTAGGGTGAAAAGTCATTTGATTTTCCTTTGAGAAATTTTTCCTAACATGTTGCAAATTGGGTAGAGTGTTTAGTCAATGTGTCCCTTTCCCTTAGCCAAGTCTTAAGATGTGCCAGACAGACTCTTCCTGGAATATGAATATTATGCCAGTGACTGAAGTTCAGTTCAACCACTGAACTCTACTTCAGTTCATTGCAGTCGCTCAGTTGTGTCCACCTCTTTGTGACCCCATGGACTGCAGCACGCCAAGCTTCCCTGTCCATCAACAACTCCCAGAACGTGCTCAAACTGATGTCCATAAAGGCGGTGATGCCATCCAACCATCTCATCCCCTGTTGTCCCCTTTTCCTCTTGCCTTCAATCTTTTCAAGCATCAGAGTATTTTCCAATGAGTCAGTTCTTCGTATGGGGTGACCATAGTGTTGGAGTTTGATCTTCAGTGTCACTCATTCCAATGAATATTCAGGACTGATTTCTTTTAGGATTGACTGGTTTGATCTCCTTGTAGTCAAGGGACTCTCAAGAATCTTCTCCAAAACCACAGTTCAAAAGCATCAGTTCTCTGGCACTCAGCTTTCTTTATGGTCCAACCCTCACATCCACACATGACTACTGGAAAAAGCATGACTTTGACTAGATGGACATTTGTCAGCAATGTCTCTGCTTTTTAATATGTTATCTAGGTTGATCATGGCTGTTTTTTGAAGGAGCAAGTGTCTTTTAATTTCATGGTTGCAGTCACCATCTACGGTGATTTTGGAGCCCCCCCGCCAAATAATGTCTCTCACTGTTTTCATTGTTTCCCCATCTATTTGCCATGAAGTAATGGGACAAGTTGCCATGATCTTAGTTTTCTGAATGTTGAGCTTTAAGCCAGCTTTTTCACTCTCCTCCTTCATTTTCATCAAGAGGCTCTTTAGTTCTTCACTTTCTGCCATAAAGGTGGTATCATCTGCTTATCTGACATTATAGATATCTCTGCCAGCAATCTTAATTCCAGCTTGTGCTTCATCGAGCCTGGCATTTTGCATTGATGTACTCTGCATATAGGTTAAATAAGCAGGGTGACAATATACAGATTTGATGTACTCCTTTCCCAATTTGGAACAAGTCTGTTGTTCCATGTCCAGTTCTAACTGTTGCTTCTTGAGTTGCATACAGATTTCTCAGGATATAGGTGAGGTGGTCTGGTATTCCCATCTCTTGAATAATTTTCCACAGTTTGTTGTGATCCACATAAAGTCTTTGTCATAGTCAATAAAGCATAAGTAGATATTTTTTTGGAACTCTCTTGCTTTTTCAATGATTCAATGGATACTGGCAATTTAATTTCTGGTTCCTCGGCCTTTTCTAAATCCAGCTTGAACATCATAGTTCATGTACTGTTGAAGCCTGGCTTGGAGAATTTTGAGCATTACTTTACTGGCGTGTGAGATGAGTGCAATTGTGCAGTAATTTGAACATTCTCTGGCATTGCCTTTCTTTGGAATTGGAATGAAAACTGGCCTTTTCCAGTCCTGTGGCCACTGCTGAGTTTTCCAAATTTGCTGGCATATTGAGTGCAGTTCATTCTCACAGCATCATCTTTTAGGATGTGAAATAGCTCAACAGGAATTCCATCACCTCCACCACCTCTGTTCTTAGTGATGCTTCCTAAGGTCCTCTTGACCTCGCATTTCAGGATGTCTTGCTCTAGGTGAGTGATCACACCATCGTGGTTATCTGGGTCATGAAGACCTTTTTTGTATAGTTCTTTTGTGTATTCTTGCCACCTCTTCTTAATATCTTCTGCTTCTGTTAGGTCCATACAGTTTCAATCATTTATTGTGCCCATCTTTGCATGAAATGTTCTCTTGGTATCTCTAATTTTCTGGAAGAGATCTCTAATCTTTCCCATTCTATTGTTGACCTCTATTTCTTTGCATTGATCACTGAGGAAGGCTTTCTTATCTCTCCTTGCTATTCTTTGGAACTCTGCATTCAAATGGGTATATCTTTTCTTTTCTCCTTTGCCTTTCACTTCTCCTCTTTTCTCAGCAATTGGAAATCCTCATCAGACAACTATTTTGCCTTTTTTGCATTTCTTTTTCTTGAGGATAGTCTTGATCACTGCCTCCTGTACAATGTCACAAATCTTCATCCATAGTTCTTCAGGCACTCTGTCTATCAAATCAAATCCCTTGAATCTATTTCTCACTTCCACTGTATAATCATAAGAAATTTGATTTAGTCATACCTGAATGATCTAGTGGTTTTCCCTACTTTCTTCAGTTTAAGCCTGAATTTGGAAATAATGAGTTCACGATCTGAGACACAATCACCTCTTGGTCTTGTTTTTGCTGATTGTATAGAGCTTCTTCATCTTTGGCTGCAAAGAATATAATCAGTCTGATTTCCGTTATTGACCATCTGGTGATGTCCATATGTAGAGTCTTCTCTTATGTTGTTGGAAGAGGGTGTTTGCTATGACCAGTCTATTCTCTTGGCAAAACCCTGTTAGCCTTTGCCCTGCTTCATTCTGTACTCCAAGGCCAAACTTGCCTGCTACTCCAGGTATCTCTTGACTTCCTACTTTTGCATTCCAGTCTCCTATGATGAAAATTTCATCTCTTGTTTAATTTTATTTTGGTGTTAGTTCTAGAAGATCTTGTAGGTCAGCATAGAATTTTAACTTCAGCTTCTTCAGCATTACTGGTTGGGGCATAGACTTGGATTACTCTGATATTGAATAGCTCCCTTGGAGATGAGCAGAGATCATTTTGTCTTTTTTGAGATTGCCCCCAAGTACTACATTTCAGACACTTTTGTTGACTATAAAAGCTATTCCATTTCTTCTAAGGGATTCTTGCCAACAGTAATAGATATAATGGTCATCTGAATTAAATGCATCCATTCCGGTCCATTTTAGTTCACTGATTCCTAAAATGTGGATGTTGACTCTTGCCATCTCCTGTTTGACCAGTTCCAATTTACCTTGATTTATGGACCTCACATTCCAGGTTCCTATGCAATACTGCTCTTTACAACATCGAACTTTACTTCCATCACCAGTCACATCCAAAGTGTTGTTTTTGCTTTGGCTCAGTCTCTTCATTCTTTCTGGAGTTATTCCTCAACTCTTCTCCAGTAGCATATTGTGCACCTACCGATCTAGGATGTTCATCTTTCAGTATCATATCTTTTTGTGTTTTCATACTGTTCATGGGGTTTTCAAGGCAAGAATACTGAAGTAGTTTTGCCATTCCCTTCTCCAGTGAACCATGTTTTGTCAAAACTCTTGACCATTACCCTGTCTTGGGTGGCCCTGCATGGTATGGTTCATTGTTACATTGAGTTACACAAGGCTGTGATCCATGTGATCAGTTTGGTTAGTTTTCTGTGATTGGATAGGTAGCATAAAGATAGTGGACTAGAAGGTCATGTGCTCATCTTCTCCTGTGAGAACTCCAAAATTGCAACTCACTGCTGAACAACCATTGATAGGAGAATGTTACATCTCACCAAAAAAGATACCTCACGTCTGAGGGCAAAGGAGATGGTAGGAGGGATGAAATCACATTTAGAATCAAACCCCCTCCCACCAGAGATGTTTGGAGGGCAAAAAAAAAAAAAAAAAAAAAAAAAAACCTGTGTGCACCAGGACCCAGAGGCCCCACAGAGACCAAGCCTCAGTAACTGGATTCCTGATTGGTGTTATTATTTGAAGAGGTGTTTTTATTTGAATAAATGTTGGTGTCCAAGTTTTTTTTTTTTTTATTAATTTACCAAATAGGTCTCTACTTAGAGTTTCTATAACTATTTGGTAAATCAATAAAAACTTGGACACCAACACTTGATCAAATAACACTTTTTCAAACAATAACACTGATTAGGTGTCCAGTTACTGAGATGTTCCATTAAAAATGACCAATTGTTTTCCAGTGCTTCATGGAGGGGCAATAATGGGGAGGGACAGGTATGTTCTTTACTTCAAGGGCATGTGAATTGAATAAGGAAGCACATACACAAACCAAAACTTGTATAGTCCTTCTCTGTTTTTGTTTATTCCATTAAGAACGTGTCCTATTGTGGTATAAGGCCTGACAGATGCATCTTGATATCCAAGGGAAACAAAGAGAGCCTCTAAGGGGCTAACTGCAAGTTCCCTTCCCAGTTCTCTTCCCATGGATAAGGTCTTCTGGCCTTATCCATGGGAAGGAGGCACAGAGGCACTCATCCATGAGTAGCAAGTTGTAGTTTCCTTCCTGCCTATGAAATTATTCAAATAAGCCAATAACATGCTCCAATGGAAATCAAGGGGCCTGTCACTCTTTTAATACTCTTAAAGCAGCTTCCCATACCCCCCCAGATCACTCGCTCTGTCCCCATATGACCATAAGCGGTGTGTGGTGTCCTCCTCCCTGGCCTGGGAGTATATCAGTTCAGCTCAGCCGCTCAGTCATGTCTGACTCTTTGAGACCCCACAGACTGCAGCGTGCCAGGGTTCCCTGTCCATCACCAACTCCCAGAGCTTACTCAAACTCATGTCCATCAAGTTGGTGATACTGTTCAACCATCTCATCCTGTCATCCCCTTCTCTTCCTTCCTTCAATCTTTCCCAGCATCAGAGTCTTTTCCAATGAGTCAGTTCTTCACATTAGGTGGCCAAAGTATTGGAGTTTCATCTTCACCATCAGTCCTTCCAATGAATATTCAGGACTGATTTCCTTTAGAATTGACTGGTTGGATCTCCTTGCAGTCCAAAGGAGTATATAAGACTGATAAAATGCTGTGTGGTATTAGGTAAAGGAGAGTCATGTGGCTCAAAATAGCCTGAAGTTAAAACTCGCCTCCAGGTCCTCACCACCATTCTATGCAAAACAGAGAACTCTCTCACCCAAAGAAAAAAATGGACATTAAGGCTGATTACACTCAGCTCCCAGCTGGTCAGTCTCCAAAATTCCTTGCCCCAGCCCTTTAAGAGATAACTACTCTGAACAACCTTGGAGAACAGGCCCCCTCAAGACAGTAGCTTTCCACATATATGCCTATGTATACTTACTCTTTTCTCGGGTTAGTGCTGCTGCTGCTAAGTCACTTCAATCATGTTTGACTCTGTGCGACCCCATAGATGGCAGCCCACCAGGCTCCCCCATCCCTGGGATTCTCCAGGTAACAACATCGAAATGGGTTGCCATTTCCTTCTCCAGTGCATGAAAGTGAAAAGTGAAAGCGAAGTCGCTCAGTCGTGTCTGACTCTTCGCGACCCCATGGACTATAGCCTACCAGGCTCCTCCATCCATGGGATTTTCCAGGCAAGAGTACTGAGGTGGAATGCCATTGCCTTCTCCATGGGTTAGTGCAGCAGCTCCCTAATCTGACTGCTGCCCATTCTCGCCTCATTAAAAGTGATCTGTTCCTGTAAAGTGCCCTCTCGTTCTTTTTCTGAACCTCGCCTTCCCTAACTCCCTCACCCTACATTAGGTGTCATACATTTGACCATCTCCATAAGTCTATGATACAAATCCCTTTTTCACCCATAGGGCTAATAGGGAATGATTAAACACTTACCTGAAGAGAAGAACAAAGCTTTCTTTCTCAAGCCAGGAGATATGCACTTGGGAATAAGACAAGGACATAATTTGGCTGCTTTCTTGTGCATCTTTTCCTTCATTTAGAAAGTAATGCTAAGGACTGAAGGGAAAACTCCAAGGAGAGATGTGAAATCTACAAGCTTTCACTTTTGGCAGAGAGCCAGGAAAGACTGGTTTGTAACAGGCAATGGGAAGGCCCAGGACTATCTTCTGCTTGGCTTTTATTATAAGGTCAGCTGGGAGCCAGGCTCATGGTGGCCTATCCCCCCTCATCAAGAGAACACACTGGGCTTTGGGGTCCCAACCATCATAGTAATAAGACATATAACTTTATTCAGAATGTAACCTGCACATGTCCACCTCTCAGGTAAGGATTTGAGGATTCAAAATCCAGGCCAGCTTTCTGTTAGCTGGTCATGACTAGCATGTGCTATTTTCAATCACACCAGTCAAGTGACTCTCAAGGCATTTGGTTGGCTGATTTTTCTTTACCATCACTTTCACTACCTTTCCCTGCTCAAGGCCAATCCAATCTTCTTTTCTGTCCTGACTATAAGATCCACACAAGGTACCATCTCCCCTTCTGCTCTCCTTTGAATATTGTTTTAATTTTAATATGGGACTCATTTCAAAGATATTTATTTTATAGTTCATTTGCTTTATCTTGTAGTGACTCAGAAATGGAAATTGGAGTCTAGAAGATCTGTGCTTGGTCTCTTACTAAACTGAGTAGTCTCTGGTTGTTGGTTTAAAACTTGAACTTTGGTAAAGATTTGAATCCTAGATTCATCACTTAATAGCTATGAAATCGTAAGCAAGTCACTTATACTCTCTAAGCTTCAGTTTTCTAAGCTATCAAATAGGGGTAATAATATCTACCTTTCCAGGTGGTGATAGTGGTAAAGAATCTGCGAATGCAGGAGACACAAGAGATGCAGGTTCAATCCTTGAATGGGGAAGATCCCCTGGAGTAGAAAATGACAACCCACTCCAGTATTTTTGCCTGGAAAAATTCCTTGGACAGAGGAGCATGGCAGGCTACAGTCCATGGAGTTGCATAGAGTTGGACATGACTGAACACTTGTCAGCAGGCAGAAGCATAGGATTATCTTGAAGATACAAGGAAATAATCCCTGTGAAGCTAACCCTATGCTAGCGCCTGATCAGTATTAGGTATTATTGTCTTATTTTTTATTGCATGAAATCCCATCTCACTAAGAAGGATGAATTTTTTTATTTATAATTTTATTTTGCTTGTGTTGGATCTTTGTTGCTATGTGAGATTTTCTCTAGTCACGGTGAGTAGGGGGCTACTCTTCACTACAGTGCTTGGGCTTCTCATTGCAGTGGCTTCTCTTGTGTAGCACAGGCTCTAGGGCACGTGGGCTTCAGGAGCTGCGGCTTCCAGGCCCTAGAGCACAGGCTCAGTAGTTGCGGCTCATGGATTTTTATTGCATGAAATCCCATCTCACTAAGAAGGATGAATTTTTTTATTTATAATTTTATTTTGCTTGTGTTGGATCTTTGTTGCTATGTGAGATTTTCTCTAGTCACGGTGAGTAGGGGGCTACTCTTCACTACAGTGCTTGGGCTTCTCATTGCAGTGGCTTCTCTTGTGTAGCACAGGCTCTAGGGCACGTGGGCTTCAGAAGCTGCGGCTTCCAGGCCCTAGAGCACAGGCTCAGTAGTTGCGGCTCATGGATTAGTTGCTCCTAAGCATGTGGCATCGTCCCAGACCAGGGAATGAACCTGCATCTCTGGCACTGGCAGGCGGATTCTTAACCACTGAGCCACCAGGGAAGCCCAGCAAACATCACTTCTATTCATATGTAAGTCCAACCCAGAACCCAGAATAGGTGGATGTTGATTTAATTCACTTAATCTGAATTAGCTGTTGAAAGTAGCATATTCAGGTCATTTGGACCCCTGCTCACTCTGAGCTGAATCCATGACTCTCACAACAGAGCCACAGCACTTTTTGTCTTTTCCAGGCAGACTGTAGAAGCTTCATGTTTCACGGCTGATGAGTTTAACTCTAAGATAAAATAGTTTACCTGTTTAGCATACTATTAAATTAGACCAGCTCCCTATCTTCTGAAATGCACATTTTAGGATTGATGGATTTAGAATTTTTTCTTTTTGGTTTTGTTGACTGCAGACTTAAATCTTTGTCTTTTTGTTTTCCTTCATGGAAAACCATGGACAAAAATTCAGTCAGTGAGTGGCTCATTTAAATGAAATGAAACAGTCAAAGGGAGCTATAATGAAGCTTAGGGTTTGATGGTTCTTAGTTTCCAGTTCTGCTTTTTTAAGCCAGAGCCAGTTGGAGGTTGGGGGTGCTAAATCTGTGCTTTGTGAATATACAGACAAATGACTCGGCCTTCCATTCGACCAGGCCTTGATCTTTTGAGTTAAAGAAAAGAGTGTAAGTAATTCCTTCTTCGGAGCGACAATTTTCAGGGACAGCTGTTTTCCAGCTTATGAGGAGGAGGAATTTCTGGCTGCTAGCTAGCTTCTGCTGACGGGTTTACAGACTTCCTGCCCTTCCCCAATTGGTGCTAATGCATTCCTCATTGTCTGAGATGGTTAGACTGCTCTCGTCATTAAGAGAAAGGGATAGGGATCCATTTTCAAAATCAGAGACATCCAAATGTGTGCAGAAATGATGTATTTTAAATGTAAGACCCAAACTAAGATGAAAAATTTCTGAGGTAACAGAAGAATATCACGTTTCAAGAGTGGAGAAAACTTGCCTTATAAAAAGGGCTGCCTTAAAGAACAAGCAAGGCCTTAATGAGAAAGAATTCAAACTTCAAAGTTTACATTCAGAGTAGTCTGGTGGATCATTTTGATAATTTCAGTTTCTCTACCTCTAACATGATAATCAATCATCCAGAGCAGACTCACAAACTAGCTGTGAGAACTATGAGACACATGATTCCATCCTATTATGTTTGTATGTAGTATGAGAGATTGAAAAAAAATTCTGGGCATGTATCCCAGAGAAATTAAAACTCAATATTTACACAAAATATATACATAAATCATAGTAGCTTTATTTGTAATAGTTAAGCAGTAGAAATAACCCAAAGATCTTCAGTGAGTGAAAAGATAAACTGAGGTACATCCATACCATGTAATACTACTCAGTAATAAGAAGGAGTTGATAAATGCAACAGCTTGAATGGATCCTGAGTGAATTATAGAGTTTGAGAAGCCAAATCAAAAAGGTACTCTATGATTCTTCCATTTATATGACAGTCTTGAAATGACCAAAGTTTAAAGATGGAGGACAGATTAGTGGTTTCTAGGAGATAATGATGGGTGGGCAGGATGGTGCCTGTGGTCCTAAAAGGGCACTAGAGGTATCCTTCTGGTGATGGACCTCTTCTCTATCTGGACAATGGAAGTGATTACTTGAATCTATACATGCAATATTAAATTGCTTCTTATTAAATATACACACAAATAAGTGCATGCAGAACTCATGAAACATGGTTAAGATTTCTATATTAAAGTAATGTCAATGGTCTGATTGTGATACTGCACTATAGTTATGAAGGTATTGTCTGGGGAGCTGAGTAAAGGGTATGTAAGCTCTCACTATTATTTCTTACAGCAGCACATAAATCTACAATCATCTCAAATTTTAAAACATAATTTTTTTTTTTAGTTTGTAGCTTTTGACTGCCTTCATCCAATTCTTCTCTCTACTCTCTGCCTCTGGTAACCACAGATTTGATCTTTAGATGAGTTTGTTTAGTTGTTTTTAAAGAATAATTGGCCTGCAACACTATGTTAGTTCCTGTTACACAACAGAGTGATTCAATATTTCTATACATTTCAAAATGATCACTATGCTAAGCCTAGGTACAATATATTACCATACCAAGATATCATACATTTATTGACTATATTTCCCACATTGTGCATTTCAGACATGTCTCATTTATATTGCACCTGGAAGTTTATACTTCTTAATCTCCCTCACCTATTTCCCCCCACCCCACCTTCCACTATTAAAAAAAAATACAGAGAAGTTTTTAAAATATCTCTTCTATGATTGGACCAGAAAGATATTACTCTCACCTTTTAGGTCAGCTGAGTTTCTTGGTACTCTTTTTTCTGTATCTCTGTATTTTATCCATGTGTTTATCCATGTATATGTTTGAAGCAAAGTGAGTGTTCAAAGCTGAATTCACACTGCCATAGAAACCCAGCAGAGTTTGCTTTAATGGACTGTAGAGGCACTAAAAGGGTGCACTCAGAGTCAGGGCTGGGCAGCAATTCCATCCAGACAGTCCCCTGATGGGGTTAACATCATCATGGCCATCTGAAGTGCTCACAATATTCCTCACTTCTTTACAACAGTTTTATTGTTATACAAGAAATTTATCTT
The DNA here is from genome assembly GCA_006408675.1 of Madoqua kirkii. Taxonomy (NCBI): domain Eukaryota; kingdom Metazoa; phylum Chordata; class Mammalia; order Artiodactyla; family Bovidae; genus Madoqua; species Madoqua kirkii. The sequence goes on along the minus strand of SJYC01128400.1, from coordinate 9,950 downwards.
CTCAACGAAAATGTTAAAAATTCAAATAAGCAAAAGAAAAAATAAAAAACTGCCCACCTAATTTTCAATCTGATTTTGGAAATTAAACGTGTCACCTGAGAATAAACCCCAGAACCATTTTCTATTAAAAGAGACATTAGCAGAAAGTTTATCAAACCAGAATACAGCTTTTATTAAACAGGTCTCAAGTTATAATCAGCAGTCATATGGCTCTTCCCTTTTCTTTCTGTTCCCCACCTCTGGAAAGTGACCAAGTCAGAATTTCATACCTCCAAATGAAAATCTGAGTCCACTGTTACGGGATAACCAGAGGAACAGCAGAATTCAAATAAGTAACAAGAGAAAATCTCATAACTTGGGGCTTATTGTTTTGAAAAGTGTAAAATACATCAGATTATTCAACTGATGAACTATTCAGAGAAGCAGTGCTTGAATGTTCTGGGCCTCAGTGGTAAAGGACAGCTGTTGGACTTAATGAACATATTCGTATGATGATAGTTCTATGAGGGAGTTGCATGCTTATATCCATAAAAAAGGTGGAAGGTAATTAAAGATTCAAATGAGGTCATTGTCCCTTAATGAGTTCTAAGGCCGGAACATTAGGCCATTAGAAAAGAATTTGATGAGCAACTGTCAGGTTTCCAAAACAGTTACTAGTGTTTGTATTAGAAGCAATCAAGCCTGTGTCCAAAGCCCACTGCTGCTACATGGGTGTGAGGCATGGAAATGACACGCAGGCTTGGCTGAAGAACAGTCATCCTACGATAATGAAGTTGGAGTTGATGTTCATGCTGGATATAATTGGAAATTTAAGCAGGTCTTTGGGAAAGGCTTATCTCTGGTCAGATGCTGGTCTCCAAGGAAAGCAAAGAGGTGCCTGGGCTCCCTGTTACCGAATGGCTAGTAGAGATGCTTCAGTTGGTTCTGAAGGCAAAAATGCCTCAGAATTATTACTGACTGTTTAATCTGTGATTTGCTACAATCAATAATCATGAAAGCCATACAAGCCTTTACATTTCCCTATTGATTACTTTAGATTTTTAGACACATAAGTTGTCTTTCTCTCTTTGATTATCTCAGGCTCACATTAAAATTAATTTCCACAACCTCAGTACACAATAATTGATTTGAAACTTGGGTTTTCACCATTTGATCCTTAAGCCAAGTTGTTTAGCCTCACCTGGGTTAAGACTGTTTTCATTTGTAAAATGAGGTCTTTGGTTTTATGATGTAAGTAAATGCTTTGATATGCATATAAGAGAATCTCACACTGAAAGGAGAGACATTTCTCCCCACTTCAACAGCAGCCTGGGAGTCAAGTTCCCCTTGAATCAACACTGGAATCCTTCAGTTTGCTGGAGGAGGCAGCCAAACCTGTTAGATGGATTTGTGGTCTTGCCAATGTGGTGGTGGTGTCCAGTGAAGGCAGCGGCATCCTGAAGAGAGAATGGAAACAGAGTTTTGTGGGGAAGCTTTGGCAGGTCCAGCAGGTTCAGGAAAGACTGATGAACATAGCAGCACCTGAGGGAGAGAGGATGGAGCAAGAAGAAAGAACAAAAATACCAGAAATCACTAATGGGTCACCTCTGAGAACTCCCAGAAATACCTGGTGGAGATTTTGTTGGGACTAGAGAGTCAGAGTCTGCAAACGCAGATTGCCCATGCATAATAGCATTGGAGTGGGAATTTAGACAGGAAAATACTTAATTGCTATAGAAATCTGCAAAGGATCTCCCAAAGGGCCCTTTCAGTTCTGTATTTGGCTCATCCAAAAACAATTGGCTTGACTCCTTTGGAAGAACAGAAGGTGCCTGGTAGAGCTAAGTTTTCATGGATGCATCTGGTTCCCAGCAGGGCACAGAGTTAAGCAGCTGAAAAAGCATACAGCTGTGACTCCAGGCATCTTGTGAATGACCAGGCCTGGCTTGGGCTTCCTGCCTAAGTTCAAAGCATGGGTTTTCATCTGGGAGTCAGGTTGCGGTGGGAGGTGGGAGGAAATAAGTCAATGGCTTGGAGGATCTTTTCAAACCACACATTCCTCAGGCCCTACTCTGGATCTATTGAATCAGAATTTCTGGTACTGGGATTGAGAATGAGTGTGGGAGTCCAGTGTGTCTTTTGAATTAGAAGGTAATTGGAGAATTGAAGAGTTTTAGGGGAGAGGTAAGGAATGTTTGCTTGTGAGCCTAAGGAGTGGATAGAGAGGTACAGACCAGAGATATAGAGACTGAGGGTCAAGAGGAGGTGAGAGGGAGAAAGGCAGGAGCAAGGTGGCTTTAAAGGGAACCAGAGGAGACACCCTCCATTCCTGGAAGAAAAAAGGCATGAAAAGATGTGGATGTAAACGAGCCTGAAGCTGGAGGGAGTGTAGACAGCCTGCGGTCGGGACTGAGGATTGCCATTTTCTCTCTGGAGTGGACTGTAAAGCATGGTTGGCTGCAGAGAGAGGAGAGGGAGGTTCCGAGAGGCAAAGTTATTTCTTGGAGCTTCTACAAGGGTGAGTGGCTAATCTGGGCTGCAAACTGAGGTCTGTCTCAGTCTGAAGCCCCTATTCTTTCTCTGATTCACTATTTTCTTTTTGTGCAGTACTCTCTAACCAAACCCTGATACGATGCCTTTCTGTTAAGTATCCTTCTTGAAAAGTAATTTTTGTCACAATTAATTTGATGGATGCTCGAGATACAACAGCTTTTTAGATTAAACTAAATTGTTTCCACTTTTCCACAGCCATCTCTTTGCCTCCAAAACACACTCCCTCAAGTCCCTGGTTAGTTTAGATCTGTAATCTTTGTCACCTAATGTGAAATTTAATTTGGGAGAAATCCCTCACCTTCTTAGTAACTATGTACAATTGCCCTACACTTTGGATCTGCTTTCTCCCCCCCTCAATTATTTTTCTAAAAAGAGCTCTCATTTTTCCCCCGCTCTGGGATTTTTGGCTGCTGTTTGATTCTGAAAAGCACAATAGGAGAAACAGATTTTCTATTCCTTCCAACCTGAGCCTTCTCTAAACAGATTGCAGAACACAGCCTCTTTCCTTGGAAGTGTGTATACTCATATTCCCAGAGAATCCACTGGACACTGAATGCTGAGCCTTGTTGACCATGTGAAATCTCTCACCACATGCCATCCGTGTGACAGTAACCCTGATACAATCTCATCATAGAAACTCCATCCAAACACCCTAAAGAAAGAGCTCACAGATGTTCAGAAAAATACACAATAATCCTTGGCTGATTAATTTAATATCCTTTGGAGACATTCTATAGATCACTAGGCTGCTGTTTTATTCTGGAAGCCATAACCTCCCCATTCTCACGCCTGTAATGTTTCATTTTGATTCATCTCAGGGAAAGGCAGATGATACCCAAACGTATGAACCAAGGGGCTGAAACATAGATCATTGCCTCCCTGATAAGACTATCAGTGCCTGGGAAAGAAGCCTTCAGCAGCAATGTTGAAATGGCACATGAAAGGACAGATGATGTGGGGAATTTGTTAAACATTTCACATCTTGCCAAATGACTTTGTGTATTTGGGACTTTAAGATAACAATTTTTAAGTTTTTATGTTATGTGTTTGCTAGGCTGTTTGTCTAGAATATCAACCTTATTTTAGCTTTCTACAAAGTAAACAAAACAGAGATACAGATCTAAAACCTGACCAAAAAAACACCGATTTTGTATATTTGTTTTGTTACCACTACTTAGTGTGTCTGTAGTGGAGGTTGGCAAACTTTTTTGGTAAAGGACCAAAGAATAAATATTTGAGGCTTTTCAGGTAGTACAGTTTCTGTCGCAACTAGTCAGTTCTGCTATTGTAACATGAAAGCAGCCTTTAGAAAATATGTAAATAAATGAACATGGCTGTGTTCCAATAAAACTTTATTTACAGTATAGGGAATGGGCCAGATTTACTCTATAGGCTGTAGATTGCTGACTCCTAGAAGGTAAGTTACATGAGGACAAGTGAGTCCTCCAGCATAAAAAGTTTGCCAAAGACTGATGGGACAAATAGCTAATATTACTGCGAACTAACTATGTCTAGATATTTTGCCAAGGATATATTATTGTTGTTGTTCAGTTGCTAAGCTCTATCCAACTCTCTGTGACCCCATGGGTCACCCCATGTAGCCCACCAGACTCCTCTGTCCATGGGGATTTCTAGGCAAGAATACTGAAGTGGGTTGCATTTCTTTCCCCAGGGGATCTTCCCAGACTAGGGATCAAACTCATGTCTCCTGTGCAAAAATAAGTATATATAAGATATATAAACATTGTTTAATGAGGTGGCTATTACTGTCCATTTTGTAGATTGAGAAATGAAGGTCAAAAAGCTTAAGCAACTCACCTGAGATCACATGGCTAAGTAGCTGAGTCCTATGACCTGCCTTCTGTTGGTGAGGGGATGGGTGGGTGCAGTGTGTGCCTCAGGGGACTAAGCTGAGACTTCTGTCCCACCACTTATCAGACACTTGGGCTCAAGATCCCAGGAACTGTACTCTCAGTTTCATATAAAAGCTGAGACACTAAGCATTCTTGGGGTTAGAACTGTAACTGTGGTCATCTGTGTCTTCCCCAGCTGCCCAGTAAAGGGGCTAGGCGTGTGTATGCTCTGGGTTTTGAGTGCCTGGGTTCAGATCAAAGTCCTCTTCTTCATTGCTGTGACTGGCCAGATTGGTTTATGTCCTTGCACTTCCGTGTCTTTGTCTGCTAAATAAGGATAGCGGTACTACTACCCGGGAGGGTGGTTGTGTGGATTTAATGAGTGCATGATGAGGCTTGCCATTTTAATACCAAATATAGATCATGGCATAAAGAGTCTCCTTATATATGTGACTGGCTGACAAGACTTGTGATCTGTGGGCCAGCAAAGAGGGAAAGGAAGAAAATGAAGAATGATATGAAAGATGAGGAAGGAAGATAGAGTAGTAGAAACATAAATGATATGAAGGTGGCAAGGAATGAAGTTTTAAAAATTACACTTCATTCATGTAATGATAGTATAGGTGGACTGAAGGAAAAAAATAATATACCCACAACCCCACTTGCCTCTAGTTATTATGTATATTTGAGATTCCTCTTCTAGGAGTTTACATGTCTCATGTGTTCTAGAGATACTCCATCTGTTCCACCAACACATCTGGTTGTTGCGCTGCTTTGCTTCTGCTCTGGACCGGCAGCAGCTCTGTGCTTCTCTCTCCACATCCCCGGTGAGTGCTTTGTTAGGCTTTTTCTGCCCACTTATGCCTGCTTTGCTACAAAGTGTGGAGACCAGCCCCTCCTGTTATTCCCTATAGCCCGGCTAACACAAGGCAGTCATGTTTAACAGACTTTAAATGTCTTGAGGATCCCACCAGGGAACTTCACTGAGGGAAAGGAAACTGACAGCTGAGTATTGCTGTGTCCAGCATCCATTAGCCACATATATCCCACTGGACATCTCTTTCCCAAATCCCTGACTTGCTGCTACTACTGAGAAAAAAATATCAGGAGACAGCAAAAGGATGATGACTGCTCAGACTGTAAGCTCTGCGAGGGCAGGAACTGTCTCTGTTGCTTAACATCATCTTCCCTTCACCAAGCACAGTGCTTTGACACGTAGTGGGGGGCTCCATAAATACTTGTTATTTGAATATGTGGAGGAGCCCACAGCCCTCAGAGAAGGAAGGCTTCAGTAATATTAAACAGAATATTTTTGCAAGTGGATTTGGATTACTCTACTGGTTCAGAATTTTCCCAAGGACAGTGGCTTAGGCACTTTCCCTCTATCCTCCCAATCCTCAACTAATACATATTTCAGCTTCTATGCAGAAATTTAGAAATGGATGAATTTTTTAAAATAACACCATTTCATCTCTAATACGTGTTGGGTGTCTTATTTTGCATAGTTAAGATCATGATGTATCCATTGTTCTGTATCCTGTTTTCACTCCCCCTCTGCCCTCTGCCTTTGAACATGATTTTGTCAACATGATTCTTAATGACTGCATAATGTCTCATAGAATGTGGTAGATGTACATAATTTGCTTAATCATTCTTTTTTCATTTAAATTTAGCTATTCTAAGTAGTGTCACAAGGAACACCCTTATATTTAAATCTTTGTCCATGGTTTATACTATTTCCTTGTGATAGATGTCTGGGAATGAAATGATAGTATCAAAATATATGAGTGTTTTTATGGCCCTTGTATCTCTTGCCAAATTGCTGTCTGGAAAGATTATCTCAATTTATATTCTCACCATAAGATATAAAAGTGCTTATTTCACCAAATCCACCTTCATATTATAATCGTTTAAGAATCTCTATTAATCTGATAGATGAAAAATGGGAATGGTTAGTGTTATTTCACATTATGTTTCTTTGATTATGAGTAAGTTGAAAGAAATGTTTAGAAGCCAGGTTTGCATTTATAGTTTCTAGCAATAATACATGCTACAACTATTAATATGTATAAGCTTTCTGTATATAGTTTCCTTTCAGACCAATACCCTCATTGCTGAACAGAAGGCTATGATGGGTTATGCAGCCCAGCCTCTGCCATATGCTTGGTGCTTATTATTAAGCCCAACTACTGAGCAAAGAAAGACATAATTAGCCTTTTTGGGAATTATTTTAAGCCTTCAGCAGTAAAAGGCCTAAAGTTGATTTATTTCCCAGAATCTATTTGTATCCGATGCCTTTCTAAGTCGAGTCAGGCTAAATGACCAGGCATGGTTTCAACCTTCTGTGAAGGAGTTTCTCGAGTTCTAGGAGGTAGCCAAAAACAATCGCCTTTGTGCCTTTGCACACCCCTAAGATACCATTTGGAGGCAAAAGTCGAATCATCTGAAAAGAGACAGAACCACTGGGGACACTAACAGAGGCAGCACAAGTTGAATTTTTCTCAAGTTACCAGTGGTGGAGGCTGAGGCACTGTATTCTGGATTGAGAAAGCCTTGAGTTCAGCTGAGGGGCTTTCAGTCTTTGCTTCCGAGGTGGGGGTTAGGAGAAGGCACTGTCTGTTATACAGACACATGTTCTTTCAGGGGACTGACTTCATCAAGAAAGCTGCTCCTGCCAGTGATTATCCCAGCCTAGACTTGAATCTGTGCTTCCAAAACAAAAGCAAGTTGTCTGATTCTAAAGCCAGCCTACACATTATTGTGCTTCCAAAGACTGTATTGTTTTGTAATGATAGCAACGGATTTTTACCCCCAGAGCGCTTGGAAACACATTGTAATTCCCAGCCTCACTCTCCACCCAAATTGTTGTCTGAATGATTGTGCTCATTTGGGCCATTATTCATCGATGGCACATTTGGAAACAAAATCTTGAGGTTGTCACGGGTCTGCGCGTATTGACGGAGTTCTCAAACGCCAAGATGATAAACACTGTGCAGATGTTCCATGGGACAGTAACCCAGCCTGCCTTTGGCATTTTCTCACACAAATGACTAAACACATCAGCTCTGGAAATAACTGCTGCAGCACGAGTTCACTGACTTTTCTTGTTATAAAAAAAGTTCGGGACCAAGATTAATTAAAACCAGGAGCTGGTTACTTTCAAAGATACCATAATGATAACCATTCCAAAATGCTTCTTGCAATTGGAACCGGTTGTGGGGAGCCAGGAAGTGAGAATATAAAAATGTTTGGAGAGAATTCTGTAGTCAGAGGCCATGTCTATTGGCATACCCATGCCAATATTCTTAGGAAGATATGGTATTTTTGAATGAATAACAGAATGAATGAACAAATGATTGGGTGATTGGAATAACACTGAAAATGCACCATGTCACCAACAGCAGTGCTGGCCCCCGGGTACTGAGGATTTACATAGGGTCTTGACCCTCTGTAGAGTGCTTCCTTCACCTCTTCTTCTCATGGATTCCTCACAATGACTGCGTGCTAGTTGCTCAGTTGTGTCCGTGTTGCTCATTGTTACTCTTTGTGACCTCATGGACTGTACCTTGCCAGGCTCCTCCATCCATGAGATCCTCCAGGCAAGAATACTGGAGTGGGTTGGCATTTCTTCCTCCAGGGGATCTTCCCAATCCAGGGATCGAACCTGCACCTCCTGCATTGGCCGGCAGATTCTTTACCACTGGGCCACCTGGAAAGACCCAATAATGACACAACAGAGCAGGTATTTCTTTTTCTGTCTCAGAAAAGTGGGGACTAAGGAAGCTATGACATGTCAGGACCAGAATTTAAACCCAGGTCTGCTAGATTCCAAGACCTACATTCTTAATCCATATGTGAGAGTGCTGTTTGCTTAAAAAGAGGTCACATTCAGCAAAATGTCATCATCTTTTCATGGTCTCAGTTATTATTCCCTTGGCTACTGAATCTGATGTTACTAGATTTGGAAGTTTGCTGAGGGACCACTTGGCCTAAGAGCCCTCCCACTGTAAATGGAGAATCAGAGGTTCTGCCTTATCCTATGCCTGTTTGGCTGACCTGTGCCAGTGAAAGGCAGGTCTGGAAGAGGTCAGCTAACAACTGATCTGAAAGTTTTCTATCTCATCTCTTTGGAGGTAAGGTCAAAATGAGAATCATGTAACCTAAAATAATGAATGTGGATCATGCATATATATTTTTTTAAATCACTTAAACTGACACCAAGGTAGAATCATCTTGTGCATACAACTCCCTCAGTAAAAATAAACATTAAGAGGACAGATATATGAGAAGTACTTTCCCTTAAAAACATCATTAAAATGGTGAGAACATGACGAACTTGCAGATTACACAATATCTTCAGTGAATACTGAATGTGGCCTTTTACAAAGTCGATGTGTGTGCTGCTTGTAGGTTCTTGACAGTGGGAGAAACTGACCATATGTCATTGGTGAAAGCTAAAAGCAGGAGTGAATTTAAATATGGAAAATACCAGCCACTAATAGCCACTGATTTTTCACTCTGAACTGTTAAACAGGTATCCTCTACCCTCTGTTCTTTCCATATCTGCTTCCACTACTCTAACCAAACCACTCAACGAGATCAATGAAACTGCTCCCCATCAGGCTGCTTCCGTCTGCTCCTTCCATTCACAGTCTGCAAACCATGTGTTGTTTGTCTAAAACACAGCCTGACTTTTTCTGCTCCTCTGTGGGAGATGGTTGCTGGCTCTTCAATAATCAAAGCTCTTTTGCATTGCTTCCCAAATCTTCTCCTTCTTCCTTCTCCTCCTCCTACTTTTCCTTCCTCCTCCTCCTTCTCCTTTATGCTCCAGTAACATAGTTGGTAAGGACTCTTCATTTAGAAATGACCAGGCATGATATTCTTGGGTAGTTTACCAAGTTATCCAAAGTTACAAATCGAGAGAGGATTGCAAGAGGATCAGCCAGGACCTCTGGGTCTTGGATCAAGTGCACAGTTCAGTCACCAAGATGCTCCTGGAAGAGTCACTTTAACTTTAAGAAAAGCCAAGAAAGAATTTTTCAAGGAGGATTCAATAATTTAGCAAAGGCCCTCCACACTTCACGGTGAGCCAAATTCCTGAAATGACAGCCGTTGTCTGTCTACTTGCAAATCTGCCTACTGATATGATCAAAATGGCAAAGGACACAAGGGGAAGTTCTTAAGGAAACAGTGGAGTAAGCTGTAGTGATTATTAATTTTGCCTCTTTAGAAAACTCTCCCACCTAAAGTTGCCAGATTCAATATAGGATGCCTTTTTATTTGCAAAGTCTGGCAACCCGCCTTCCTATTCACCCCATTTTTCGGTTAATAGTTGCCTTCTCTCAGGCTATAGAAATAAATGTTTGCCCAATTCCCATTCCAACAGAGGCTGGCCCAAATTGTGTACACATAACCCTGTTAGCACCAGAGTCATTTCTTGGGATGGAAAGACTTACCCTTTGGCTACGGCTGCTAACCTGAGGTTTCTGGCAGCCATTGCAAAATAATGTGAGTAAAAATGCAAAGAGAAGCAGAGATAAGCAGTGAACAAATAGACCCAGAACA
>SJYC01128398.1:0-21062 GCA_006408675.1 Madoqua kirkii | reverse complement strand
CTTTGGGATTGGAATGAAAACTGACCTTTTCCAGTCCCGTGGCCACCGCTGAGTTTTCCAAACTTGCTGGCATATTGAGTGCAGCACTTTCACAGCATCATCTTTCAGGATTTGAAATAGCTCAACTGGAATTCCATCAGCTCCACTAGCTTTGTTTTCTTTGGGAAAGAAATAACCAGTGTCTAAAGGATAGAATAATCACACTCCTATCCTGAGATGTGGCTTTTATTAGAGCTAATGGGAAACAGATTTCCCTCTCTGGTTGCTGAATGGGGGGAATGTGTGTCTGGAATGCTTTGCACCCATTTCTCCTACCATATGGGAAAAACCTGTCTGCCATTGGAGGAAAAAAACCAAAACAGCACAAAGAGAGCAGCAGAAATGACTGGCAGACTTGACTTTATGACTTTAAAACCCCCAGATCCACCCATTCCAGAGGACAGATCCATCCCAGCCTTTTCTTGCTTTAAGAAAGCCAAAAAACAAATAAACTTCTGTTTTACCAAAGTTACTTTGATGGAAATTTCTGACACTTGAAACTAAAAGAGTAGTTTTATTTCATTTGTGACACTACTTTTCTTTGTTGGCATGGATTATTAACAGCTGTATGCTTAGAATTTTCCAAGTTAATAATGATCTGGTGAAAGCTAACAGAAAATCTAAGCACAGGTTTAAATTCAATATGCGTTTTCAGGGAAAATATACCAACTACATCCAATACTTAAAAATAAGTTTTAGCTTTAGACTTTGTTGTTAAAAAACACCTTAAGATGAAAGAAAATATATAAAATATTTGAGAAGTTTTAGTTTATGTCCTAGTGTAGAGAAGGCCTTCACAAGCAAATCTAAAACCCAAAAACTGTAAAGGAAATTATTGACAGATCTGACTGGGGAAATAGTTAAACTGTTGGAATATAAAAGTTGCTATTAACAAAATTAAAAAATGAGTGACAGAATGGAAGAATATGCTTGCCAAATATATAATTTATAACAATGTCAGGTTCATAACATGTAAAAAGTTCCTACAGGTCAAAACTGAACATAGTCTGAGAAGAGAATAGACTAAAGTTACACACGAACAATTCCTAGGAGAAAAAAGAGAAATGGATGCTTTCAGCCTTTTAGAGCAAGGAACACAGACAGGACATAGAAAAGAAAATTGAAAAAAATTATAAGCCACATCCTTTCCTATGAGGAAAGCCCCTTTTGCCTCAATGCCCTTTCTTCCTCTGCTGGTCTGGAAACTCATTTGTATTTTCCCCAACTCTGGTCCAAGAGGAATCCATCAAGATCTCCCTTGTGCCTCCGGTATATCTTGTGCATGCATCTCTTAGGACCACATTCATTGAGTTCTGACCTGTTTGCTTTCTCTCATTGCCCAAGAGCTGCATCCATCACTTTGTCTTAGTGATGAAGATAACTCTGATACCTGAATGAATTCCTGATACCTTATCTAATATGTGTCCATAGAACAGACAATCCATAAATGTTTGGTAAGTGAATAAACAAATAAATGTTGGATCTTTGTAGACACTGTTAGAATCAATACTTACGTTTTATAGGAAAATATCTAACTTTCTATTTCATTTTGACTCTAAATATCTGCTCATCCTATTTTACTCATATGAGAAAGGGGAAAAGGTAACAGAGAAAATTCTGTATTTAACAGATTCCGATTTACCAATTTTGGGCTTCATTGCTGTGTATATATGTCAACTGGATTGTTATTCCTGATGATGTGACAACACGAAGGCAATTCCTTGATGTTTTAGTCAACAAGCAATTCAATTGTCATTTGAGAAAGAACTACTCATTCTGGCTGATGAATGAAAACCTCCTCTTCTCGTTATTCAGTGAGATCCAAGAAGCACCAGCATGAAAACTTGTAGAAAAAGTGTCAGTGTCTTGAAAGATGATCCAGCATCTGTAGCACCTTTGATGCTCTGAGGATGCTGTGTGGGAAAAACATGGCCATCAGCAATTATGAGTCAAAAAAAGATTCAGGGAGTCAGACCCAAAATGTGAATAAACTTAGAAATAACCATTTTTAAACTCATATCTCCCTTTTTATACATGCATAAGTGTTCTTGTAATAGAACCTATGTCTCCATCTAAAAAGTCTATCTCAATAAATGTAAAATAAAAATTCTGAGTAATAAAAAAGCATTTCATCATAATTTTATAGTTGAACTGACAGTGTTTTTATTTCTTTAATAGTGATATACTCCATAATGGTGCATCTTGCAGTCACTGACATATTAGATTTGGTGAGCTATGGTAATAATAACACCTAACGTGATTGGAAAAGACACTGATGCTGGTAAAGATTGAAGGCAGGAGGAGAAGGGGAAGACAGAGGATGAGATGGTTGGACATGAATTTGAGCAAGTTTCAGGAGTTGGTGATGGACAGGGAAGCCTGCTGTGCTGCAGTCCATGGGGTTGCAAAGAGTCAGTCACAACAGAGCAGCTGAACTGAACCAAACGCCTAATCTGTACTGAGCCCAGTTTTTCCAAGGCACTATCCAAGGCACTTTATGTGCCCGATCTCATGTAATTCTTAAAAAAAAAAACTCTGTAGGCTATGATTATCCTCATTTTACAGCTAATGAAACTGAGGTTTAGAGAGGTTCATTACTGGCAGAACCAAAATGTTTGAGTGAATCAGAACTTAAGATGTAAACACTTCATAAAAGAAGCAGCAACAGTAATTTCTTGGGACAGGGATGTTTTTGTCACACGTCAGATTTGGGGAAATTTTTCCCAAGTGCATAGTGATACATTTTAGTGCTTGTCTTGTTAAAATTATGAGAAAGTCAAATTAAGCAAGGGTGAGCATGTATCCATGCTTATAAATAGTAAATATGAATGCCTATTGCAAATATGACCTGTCAAATGCCAGTATTTTTTTGTATGATGAGAGATATCTTTGTAGAAATGTACGTATACTAACCAGTACAAGTGGGACAGAGCACCCTCTGAGGTGACAGATTCTGTTGTTTGTCCCCTTGAGGGTGGAGCAGAGAGTAACCTTCTCTCCCCATCAGAACACTTAAACACCAGCTTCCATCTTAGTTTTCAATGGCAGTTCTACTGTATTTTAAAATCCATACTTTCAGTAGTAGCTCACAGAATCAATTGAGTGGTAAATAAACTGACTTAAAAGAGTCTCATAATAATAAATATAAAGTCAAGTTTAAAAGTGCTGCAAATGGGAATTAGATACTCAACTTGTATACATATAAACCATCTAGAAGGAATCAACAACCTCAGCTAAAAGTAAATTAACTCTTAAGACTTCTCTCTACCCTTGTAGGAGACTTGCCCTTATTAGAAAATCATTTGGAAAACCACTTTATTAGCCATAGAATATCTTCCCCGATGGTAAAAGTCCAATACAGAAAAAGTTTAAGGCTTTTCATAGATATTGGGAATAGCTTAAACTCTTGCTTACATTGTTTCCTATTTATGAACACTTTGTCTCCTGATATTAGAATGACAACTTTGTCTGATCGTTAATTAGCTTGGGAGTGAACACCTGTTTATGTAAAGCTATTATCCATCATGTTTTAAAGAATATTGCTTACTTCTCATTTTATCCAGTCTATTTCTCCTCCAGTACTGTCCATTTTAAGGTGGAAATGTGTGTTAGTATTTTTTCTCTTCACATAATTTTCCTGCTGGTGGGTTTCTAGTGTCAGTTGCCATTGTCCTCAAACTCAGAAGGTGCAGTAAGATTAGTAGTTGCAACCTGGAGGCAGAGTTTTTAGTGCTTTCTATTTCAAATTCTGTCACGCTTAACCACTGGTGTCACCTGGAGGTGGATATTTATTGTTTCTGCAGTTCAAGGAGATATGTTAGATCTTGGCCATGGGCCTCTGGAAACAAGGGAGGGGAAGAGGGTTTGTATCAAGTGGGACATTTCTCCGTGTGCTTTCCTGTTGCATTTGAACTTTGCCAACAGCACCCTGGCGTCGAGATTTCTATTTCTTAGCACTTGTTCCCCTCCCCACCCCTTTCTTTTTGAGGAAAGGGGGTGGGCCAGGATAGTCTGTTCTCTCTGTTCTATCAAGGGGGAATTTTTATCATCTCTTTTTTCATAAATACAAATCTGGGCTAGTTACTATGGTGTCAAACAGTCAGAGAATTTAATCTATAACAGGTTTAAATATAATCCTATTAAATGGTCTTCTGTGTCCTTTGAAATTTTGATTAGCTGGGGAACTGCCCCTTGAAAGAGTACAGTCTTGAATGAAAGGAATTAGGCTCCTAGCTACAGTTGGCCAATAGGATCATGTTTTGTATTGTTGTGTTTGAGGTTTGGGTTTTATTTATTTATTTATTTATTTTGAGCCTTACCCAGGATCATTTCTCTTCACCCACTGTTCTCTGTTTAAGAGTTTTTAAAACTGTGAAAAGTGGAAAATCTTCATGAGTAAACATGAGAATAAATCAACCAGTTGTGTATCAGACTGAAAAAGCTCATCGGTTTTCAGTTAGGAAATACTTCATAGGCAGGGACTTTGTCTGTCTTGCTGATGACTAAATCTCTACTTCTTCAAGGAGCAGCTGGTACATTGCAGACATTTAATAAATATTCGCTGAATGAATGAATGAACCAATGACAGTTATTTGGCTAAACTTGAGACATGAACTGTAATGTGCTAAGGATAATTGCCTAATTTCTTTATTATGATAGTGTGTGAGCAGGACAGGGTAACATAAATTTGTCTTTCAAACCATCAAAGTGCTAAAATGACATTTCCCTATCATAAACAAACAGTTTCCTCTCTCTGGGAATACTATACCCCAGATTTGGTAAAGCCAAGCTACATGATACAGGCAAATAATCCACAAACAAATCCATCTTTGCGGTTCCTCCAAAGGATGTTTGCTGTGTCACACTGCTCAGCTATTTTATTAATTCCAAGGGGAGCATCAAGACTGCTTTGTTTTCTACAGGTGCCTGAGGGGTCATTATCACGCCAACACTCCCAGTTAGAGCTGATGTTCATGGTGCTCCCTCTTCACTGTGACTTAAAAATCAATAAGAATGAATCAGGCAGCATTTGATTGTGTGCTGGTTACTAGTGGCCTTACCAACAATGAAGAGGCTTCAGACAAGGACAGTAAACCCTTCACTGCCGTCTACAAGATGATCCATAACCTGTCTCACTGCTGTCCGAAGTGTACACCAGCTCCGCTCACCACGCAGTAATGATATCTTTACCTCTCTCATTTTGTACCCTAAAAGGAGATGTGTTCCTGCAGCTCAAAGATTAGTTTTCTTCTCTATAAGGTCAGTTCTTTCTAGGATATTCAGGAAAGAAATAAGCTTTGTCTGCTTTGTTTTGGAGTCATCCACTTCCTTACCCCTCCAGCCCTGGGGTGTTTCTTTTACAGCGCCTGCCTTGCTGCACTTACCCCTGGAAGCAGGCCTGTGTGAAGTCGTCTCCACGTGCTACTGGGTCTCATGTGACATTCTCAGCAGAGGGCTGTGAGTGCATGGAATCATTACAAGCTGGCTTTTGGTCATGGAATCACTGCGTAGGAGGGAATCAATGTAGTGTGACATGAAGGCATGTACACACACACACACACACATACCCTTTCCCAAAGACGGATACTGATTCTCAGGGAAAGTACAACCTAAATCAGTGTTTTCAAACTGTCGTCAATGACCTATTCTCAAGTGTCCATGACAACATTTTTTCCTTTAAAAACAAAGGCAGAAGTTCAAAAACCCTAGGTATGATCACTCACCCAAAGCCAGACATCTTGAAACGCAGAATCAAGTGGGCCTTAGAAAGCATCACTACAGAGCCTAGTGGAGATGATGGAATTCCAGTTGAGCTATTTCAAAGCCTAAAAGTTGATGCTGTTAAAGTGCTGCACTCCATATGCCAGCAAATTTGGAAAACTCAGCAGTGGCCATGCAATGGAAAAGTTCAGTTTTCATTCCAATCGGAAAGAAAGGCAATGCCAAAGGATGTTCAAACTACCGCACAATTGCACTCATCTCATATGCTAGCAAAGTCATGCTCAAAACTCTCCAAGCTAGGCTTCAACAGTATGTGAACTGTGAACTTTGTGATGTTCAGTCTGGATTTAGAAAAGGCAGAAGAACCAGAGATCAAATTGCCAACATCCACTGGATCATCAAAAAAGCAAGAGTTCCAGAAAAACAACTATTTCTGCTTTATTGACTATGCCAAAACCTTTGTGTGAATCATAACAAACTGTGGAAAATTCTTCAAGAGATGGGAATACCAGACCACTTTAGTTGCATCCTAAGAAATCTGTATGCAGCTCAAAAAGCAACAGTTAGAACTGGACATGAAGCAACGGACTGGTTCCAAATTGGGAAAGGAGTACGTCAGGCTGTATATTGTCACCCTGCTTATTTAACTTCTATGCAGAGTACAGCATGCAAAATGCCAGGCTGAATGAAGCACAAGCTGGAATCAAGATTGCCGGGAAAAATATCAATAACCTCAGAGATGCAGATAACACCACCCTTATGACAGAAAGTGAAGAAGAACTAAAAAGCCTCTTGACGAAAGTTGAAGAAGAGAGTGAAAAAGTTGGCTTAAATCTCAACATTCAGAAAACTAAGATCATGGCATCTGGTCCCATCACTTCATGGCAAATAAATGGGGGAACAATGGAAACAGTGAAAGACTTTATTTTTTGGTGCTCTGAAATCACTGCAGCCGGTGACTGAAGCCATGAAATTAAAAGATGCCTTCCTTGGAAGAAAATCTGTGACCAATCTAGACAGCATATTACAAAGCAGAGACACTACTTTGCCAACAAAGGTCCATCTACTCAAAGCTATGGTTTTCCCATAGTCATGTATGGATGTGAGAGTTGGACCAGAAAGAAAAGAGATCTGAAGAATTTATGCTTTTGAGCTGTGAGGTTGGAGGAGACTCTTCAGGTCCCTTAGACTCCAAGGAGATCAAATCAGTCAATCCTAGAGGAAGTCAGTCCTGAATATTAATTGGAAGGACTGATGCTGAAGCTGAAACTTCAATACTTTGGCCACAAGATTTGAAGAAGTGGCTCATTTGAAAAGATCCTGATGCTGGGAAAGATTGAGGGCAGGAGGAGAAGGGGAGGCAGAGGATGAGATCGTTGGATGACATCACTGACTCGATGGAGATGGGTTTGAGTAAGCTCCGGGAGTAGGTGATGGACAGTGAAGCCTGGTGTGCTGCAGTCCATGGGGTTGCAAAGAGTTGGACACGACTGAGAAACTGAAGTGAACTGAAACCCATAGGTTGAAATAGAACCTTTATCTAACTGCCCTGTCATTTCCAAACCTGCCTGTCCCATGATAGAGTCATTTAGTAGGTGTCACAGCCTCATTCCCTAAACACTGTCCCACTTCATAGTCCATGTGGACATGCATCTCCCACTGACTGCTTGCCTGGCCACCCTGGAAGGAGTTGCTTAACTTCCCAGACTTGGAGCCAAACTCTTCTCTCTCTCTTTTTTGAGCCTTGAACCTGCCTGACAGAAGGGTTGGCTGCCTGGGGTACTCCCCCACTGCAGCTATGGTCTGGGATCCTGCCTCTTGGGAGCCCACTGGCATATGGCAGCCCCTTTCTTGTCTGGGGTTGATGTTGACTGAAGCACTCATGGGTTCTTGTGGAATGAAACTGGAATAAAGGGAAACGTTCTCTTTCATTGGGCTTCCCTGGGGGCTCAGACAGTAAAGAATCTGCCTGCAATGCAGGAGACCCGGGCTCACTGCCTGTGTGTGGAAGATCCCCTGAAGAAATGAATGGCTACCTCTTCCAGTGTTCTTGCTGGGAGAATCCTGTGGACAGAGGAGCCTAGTGGACTCCTGGGGTTGTAAAGAGTCAGACACGACTAACACTTTCACTTTTCTTTACCATAGTATCTTACTTGAAAGATGCTTGTAGATATTTTACCAAATACCAGAAGAAAATCATCTTTCAAATTTGTGATGTAGCGAAAGAATACAAGATTGATATTCTGGAGACTGGGCCATGTACCTCCTTTCTCAGCCTTGAGCCCCTTAACTATAAAAAGAGCTAAAAATCCCTCAGAGTGCTGAAAAAACTGTGTTGTTTTAAAATATATTGTACATGATTTATTTTATGTTTTTTCATACTACTTATTTCTTAAAATTTATATTCTAGCTCGTCTCAGAATGGATTTAAGGGGCTTTGAAAGGATACATAAAAAATAGCGAGATAGCATAAATTAGAAATATGCGAAGAACAAAAGGAGGAAACAAAGAAAGGACATAAAATGAGCCAGACCATGGCTACTCCATCCAGGAGTCCCTTGAAGACTTGCGCCCTCGCTTCAGGAAAATGTTGCAGCTGTGTGTCAACCCAGATAAGGCGTATGAAAGGAAAATTCCATAACTCTCCCTGTAAGCAAGGCAACCAGTAAGTGTGTCTGTAACAACTGTGGAAAATCTTCTTGCTTCTCGAACCACTGATCTTCAAAAATTTAATCAAAGCCATTAAGTCACAACTACATTTTTTTGAGAGTGATAGATACAGTGATTGTATACATTTATAAGTTACTAGCAGCCACCTTACAAAAAAATTCGGTAAATTAGCACATGTCGGAAACTACCTATGCCAGCTCTGTAGTAGTCAGTTAGAAAGGGAGCAGAGGGACTTCCCTGCTGGTCCAGTGGCTTAGACTCTGCACTCCTAATGCAGGGAGCCTGGGGCTCAATCCCTGATCAGGCAACTAGGTCCCACATGCTGCAAGTAAGACCCAGGGCAGTGAAATAAATTTTTATTTTAAGGGAGCAGAATTCAAGAGGATGAGGCCTGCAAGGGGCTGGACCACACTGTCACAGAGAGAAGGGACACACAACTACAGTTCTCAGTTGCTAGGAGGCTCAAGATTTTAGATTCAAATGAGTGAGTGGGTGGTCTGATTTTAAAGTCTAATGTTTTAAAACAAAGGCTAACAGGAGACCGGTAAGTGTTCCTGAAAAGGCTTTTGCTTTTTGAAGCTTTTTAAAGTTGTAATGTTTCATTTGTCCACTGAGTAGGGGTGCTGTTGGGGGGGGAATTTATTAATTTCTGGATAAAGAACTAAAATCACAGTCATTACCAGATTCGTACCAATAAGGTTTTCATCTCTCTAGCTTGGTGTTTTGCCAGACCCCCAGACACACCTTCAAACATATACTCATGCATATGTACACACTCATGAATATACACACACACACATACTACTCACTATATTCACACACACACTGTTGGAGACTGCAGAAGGGGCCATGTTCTCTCTCATATCGTTTCAAGTACTAGCTGGACTCCCCTGCCGCCACCTCATAAAGTGCCCTCGTTTTCCATCCCCATTGCCCTCACTTTTGCCAGAGAACCTCACTGGTCCCTATGATCCAATTTAAAATCCCCCTTTCTCCCAGCAGCTTTCTCTCCAAATCCTGGACTAGTAACTTCCCTTAAACAACATCTTTCACAACTTTGCTCAGCACAGTACAAAAGAGATGTATTGCCCTAACACTGAACAAAAGAGATTTGAAAGGTCTACTGTGTCAGGGGAAATGGGCCAGGGTGCTCTAGGCATGTCTTCAACCCCCAGACATGCCAGTACACAGTGTGAAAAGGACACAGAGAAAGCACAAGAGATTGGAGAACTCGATGGATGGCAACAGATGGGGTATTTATTTATTTTAAATGCGTTTTGCTGGGACAGTCACATGAGATGTCTATCTTATTTCCAGAGAACTCTCAAGGGAAACAGCTGTCATAAGGTTTCATTCCAGAACTCTTTAGTACAGTACAGACAATACTGTGGAGGACAGACAGCTCAAATAGCAGCCCACCACAATCAGGGCTGTCCCAAATGCAGTTCATTTCACCCAGTAGCTTCTTCTTAACACCAAGTGAAACGTGCCCTCCAATGAAACAGTGAGGTGACCTTTGTGTATTAAATCAGATTTCAAGCTTCAGGATGGAGGTCAAAATATTCTCATGCTATATTTTTTTCTCTTCCAAATGAACCAGAGGGCTTTAAGGAAATTTACTGAATCCTTGAAAAACTAATCATCCCTTTACAGCCTCGGGTGAGTTACAGCAAAATTTAATTTCTGCTAAGCTACCTGAGATTGCAAACACCAAAATATATGCATGGTATTTACCTGTCTGCTGAGTTTCTGTTTTTCTCTCTGACCCACACTTCAGAGTGTGCCGTGCTCTTAATCAGGGCTGTCCCAAATGCAGTTCATTTCACCCAGTAGCTTCTTCTTAACACCAAGTGAAACGTGCCCTCCAATGGAACAGTGAGGTGACCTTTGTGTATTAAATCAGATTTCAAGCTTCAGGATGGAGGTCAAAATATTCTCATGCTATATTTTTTTCTCTTCCAAATGAACCAGAGGGCTTTAAGGAAATTTACTGAATCCTTGAAAAACTAATCATCCCTTTACAGCCTCGGGTGAGTTACAGCAAAATTTAATTTCTGCTAAGCTACCTGAGATTGCAAACACCAAAATATATGCATGGTATTTACCTGTCTGCTGAGTTTCTGTTTTTCTCTCTGACCCACACTTCAGAGTGTGCCGTGCTCTTGCAAAGCACTTCGGGATGCCCAGTGTCTTACCGTGACCCTAGGTATCTGTGACATTGATTTTTGTCCCTCCCAGCCCATGAATAGAGAGATAATGGTTCACCCTTTACAAGCCCATTCATCTTGTTACAAAGCTCATTCACTAAGTTTTTTTTTTTCTTTTCTTAATCATATGAAAATTAACTTGATTTAGAGAGTTTCATCTTCAGAAACAAAAGAATAGATACCCAGGATTATATATACAATGTTTTTAAAGTGCTGTGTATCTGTTCATTTACTCATTTATGATGTGTTGTTTATTTATATTTTTTGGCTATCTAGAATCACTTGCCTCCTTTGTGGACAACAGCAGCCTGATGTCCTTTTGGTGAAATCCCTTCCTCCTTCTGTGGGCCTGTGGTGAGACCATCAATCAAGACAGATTGCTGTCTCCAAGCAAGAGTACAGGCTCATGAGCTAGGTTAGACCAATTTTGAGTTAGCTGATTGGAAAATAAAGTGCTTGGCACTGATCCATTCCCAGACTGGGCTCCTGGTGAGTTAAAGCTCTAATTAGGGGCTACAGATGAAACCCTGCCCCACAGCCTCCAGAACTACCTTGATTGCTGTGCCCTTCTGTCTGTTTTTTTCCCAATCTGGTTTTTCAGCCTTTCTTTCAATTCTGTGAGTTACTACTACCTTTCTTTCTTTCTTTTTTTTTTTTTCCTGCTTAATAAACCACAATGGGCTTCTGGTTATTGGAACCAAAGAATCCTTATTATGAAAGAATTTGTAACCAGATGAGATATAAAGGAAGATATGGATAAGGAAGATACAGACAAGGAAGGTTACAAAAAAAGGAGAGGGATGAGGCCATAATTCAGTGTACTAGGGAGAAACACTGAAAGGATAGCCAGCTAGAATCATGGCCAAATCCTGCCAGAGACTCAGCCTAGGGATGGACGCCACTGCTGCTGCCGCTTGTCACCAAGTGCTCGGCAGGTTCTGGGCTCTGGATGCTGCCATCTGTTGTCTCTGAATAGTGGGCGTGGTTGCTGCCCTCTCCACCCAATCAGAATTCTTCACTGTCCAAAGTTAGAGAGCAGTGGGTGCACATACCTGACTGAGTCAAGTTCACAGGGGAATACCTCTGCTGACCAGGAGAGGAAAGCAGGTATCTGCCTTTTCAGTTGCAATAGTAGAAGGGTGAGTTCTACAGTGCAGAACTCCACATATTTGATTTGGGAGTTCTGCTACTGGGCACCTTGTATCTACAATTTTCAGAAAAATTATTTGGGTGGAGTGAAAAAATGAATCAAAAGTAAGGATTATGAGAAAGATGAAAGCAATATGATTGATGGCAGAATTGCAAGTTAATTAACTTGACTGAACAATTCAAACTAGACATGTATGGAATATATAGAATATAAAGCAGAATGATTGATTGAGTAGTATTCTTTTAATAAAATCAAGAATCATAAATTTCTTTCGTATTAGAACTCCTGAGACAGAGGCATCCAGCTAAGCTCCGCTTGCATTCCCAACACATAGAACTGTGAGATGATAAATGTTTGCTCTTTTAACAGGCTTAGTTTAACAGCATTTTGTTACATATCAATTGGTTACTAATACACCCTCCAATTAAAAGGCAGAGATGTTCAAATTGGGTAGAAAAGCAAGACTCAGCTATATGCTGCCTGTAAGACACATACTTTGATAGAAACACAGTTAAAAGTAAAAGTATGGAAAAGATATATCATGCTCACTATAATGAAAAAGACAGCTGAGGGTCTCTATTAATAATAGATAAATAGATTTCAGAGAGAAAATATTACCAGGGAAAAAAGAGGAATCATCTTATAAGGATGAAATTGTCACTTTATCAGGAAGACCTATTAGAATCCTAAGTGTTCATGTACCTAATAACAGAGCTTCAAAATATATGAAGCAAAAACTGATATAACTGCAAGGAGAACTAGAAACATCGAAATTATACTGGAGACCCCACAGACTTACTCTTTCATCTCATTGTCCACAAATGAGTTATAATTTCCACTCCTGGGATAGCAGCTGGAGCCACCTTCCTTGAGATAAGAGAACCTCTGCCATACCCCTGAACAAAATGAGGACTTTGTTAGCAGGAAAGCTAGAGTGCTGACTCTGTTACCAACATCTGCCACAGCCACATGGACAACTGCAGAGATGCCTGGATTCAAACTGTGTCTTATGACTTCAATGCCACTTTACTTGCCACTACATAAAACCACCTTCCATGGTGGTACTATGCTAGCGCTGGGACACAAGGATGAATATCTTCATCCTCTGAGAAGGTGAAAAGCAGTTTTTAAGAACAAGCAAATAAAGCACCATTTGAAATCTACCACAATGGACATCTATATCCATATTCATATCTATATCCATTTATATCTCATGTATATAATGTTGGATATGTGGGAGAAGTCAGACTGGAGCAGTTAAGTGACCCAGAGGCTTGAAATGAGCATTTGCCAGGTACTCTTGACCAACAGGGTAAACATAGGTTGAAAGGCAGGGAGGAGCAAACAAGGATGGCTTCAGAGTTTAGTTTTGCTTTATAAATTAGAAGCTTAAAATGCAAGAAATGAGTGATAGGACTCCCAAAAGTTGAGGCTAACAGTTAGGCTGTATATGTTCTGGGTGATGGGAAACAACAATAAAAAAGCCTATTTGATAGGGGAAAGTTATGATCAGATTTGTGAATGATAACGGGTATGGTTTTTAATCAAAAGATAAATCTCCTTTTATTTGAGATGACAGCCCAAGTCATCCTACCCTTTGAAAATTAAATGAGTTAGTTTCATCCTCAGGTTGTTCATGTGCTATGGAAAGTTCAATGCCTACCCCAAGATTCTGGCAGGTTTCCAAAAGCTGTATTAATTTTCCAAGGGCTGTGGTAACAAAGTTCCAACCAACTGGGTGGCTTAAAACATCAGAAATATATATCTCACAGTTTTAGAGCCCAGAAGTCTGAAATCAAGGTGTCGGCAGAGCCGTGCTCCCTCTAAAGGCTCCAGGGAAGAACCCTTTCTTGCCTCTCCAATTTTCTCTGGCCCCAGGCATCCCTTGGTTTATAAGGGCATAACTCCAGTCTCGGTCTTTATGTCACTTTCTTTTTTCTGTATCTCTCTGTCCTCTCTTCTTATAAAGACGCCATTCACTGGATTTAGGACCCACTCTAAACCTAGGAGGATTTCATCTGGAAATTCCTAACTACATTCTACAAAGACCTTGTTTCCAAATCATGGTACATTCTGAGATTTCTAGTGGACATGAATTTATTGGGGGGGTACAAGGGTGGGGGACCAAACCACAGTCTCATGATTTGCTCTGGCTCGGAATTTCTGCTCATCCTAAAATCTTAATCTCGCATCTCATTATCTGTGGTTATATTGTTTTCTTTGCTACACATCAGCCTGGATATGGAGCTCAGTCCTTCCCCTCTGCCCTTAATCCATTCACTCAAGGTATTTATAGGCATAGGAGACTTTACTGAAGTTTGGGAGTAATGGATGGTGTTCATCTTTCAGCAGTAGATACATAAGCTTAGACTATTTGGAGTTCAAGTTTTTAAACATCGTTTGTTTAACCCCACTCCTCGAAATTTCTCATTCATGACTTTTTATCAGAACCCAGAATCCTGCTTGTTGCCTGTTCCCCTTTCTCCTGTTTTCTGCTTGCCTGCTAGCTTTTCCTCTCCAAATTCCTCTCCTCTGCTCCTCCCTCCCATTCTTTTCTTTTCTTTTCTTTTTTTTTTGAGCAACTTTTGTAAGAAACTTTTAATTTCTTACAAAGTTTGTTTGGATGTTGTGTTTCACATCCTTTCAAGCTCTACCCCCAGAGAGGTCATTTTCTACACACATCAAGGAATTTTGCTGAAAACAAACATCTCCGTCTAAAAGGAGTTCAGAGGGTCATCTGTTAAAATGTTTTCACTCTATTACAGGGAAAAAAAGAATTATAAACAGCACAAAATCTGAAAACTTCTGTACACAGATTCTAAAATCTGCTCTTTGAAGGGGTTGAATATATTTATTTCAAAGAAGTTCCACTCTAATACACTTGGGAGTCTCATTTAAGTAGTTCCTTAATGAGCTAAGGCACGGATTGAGATAGATGTGTTTATTTCTGCCTCACTAATAAGAAACAAACAGTAACTTTTATATTTATGAATGCACATGTGTGTATGACATACATATGATATATATATATCATATATTTATACATACATATGCATGTATGTGGGCTTCCCAGGTGTTTCAGTGGTAAAGAATCTGCCTGCCAATGCAGGAGTTCGATCCCTGGACTGGGAAGATCCCTGGAGAAGAAAACGGCAACCCACTCCAGTACTCTTGCCAGAAGATCCCATGGACAGAGGAACCTGGTGGGCTTCAGTCCATGGGGTCACAAAAGAGTCAGATACAACCTAACTACTAAAACAACAACAGTGCATGTGTGTATAGTGCATCAAGTACTCTGTCAATGATGTATACTGAGTATCTCATTTAATCCTCATAGCTGTTGGGTTGCTCAGTCACGAAGTTGTGTCCAACTCTTTGCAACCCCCAAAACACACCAGGCTTCCCTATCCTTCACCATCTCCTGGAGCTTGCTCAAACTGATGTCCACTGAGTTGGTGATGTCATCCACCCATCTCATACTCTGTCATCTTTCTCCTCCTGCCTTCAGTCTTTCCCAGCACAGGGTCTTTTCAAATGAGTAGGCTCTTTGTATTAGGTGGCCAATGTATTGGAACTTCAGCTCCAGCATCAGTCCTTCCAATGAATATTCAGGGTTGATTTCCTTTAGGATTGACTACAGTTGGATCTCCTTGCAGTCCAAAGGACTCTCAAGAGTCTTTTCCAGCACCATAGTTTGAAAGCATCAATTCTTTGGTGCTCAGTTTTCTTTGTGGTCCAACTCTCACATCCACACATGACTATACAGAGCTTTGTCAGCGAAAGTGATGTCTCTGCTTTTTAATATGCTGTCTAGGTTTGTCATAGCTTTTCTTCCAAGGAGCAAGTGTGTTTTAATTTCCTGGCTGCAGTCACTGTCCAGTGTGATTTTGGAGCTCAGGAAAATCTGTCACTGTTTCCATTTTTTCCCCATCTATTTGCCATGAAGTGATGGGACCAGATGCCATGATCTTAGTTTTTTGAGTGTTGAGTTTTCAGCCAGCTTTCCCCTCCATCTTACAGGTGAGGAATTGAGGCTTAGAGATGTGAGATGCCTTCCCAACATTAAGTAATTAGAGACAGAACTTATCTCCAGTAGCATCCTTGCTCTGACCTAACGATCTATCACCAAATAAGGACTCATGCTAAAATGCTGTGTGTGCGCTCAGTCTTGTCTGACCCTTTGTGACCCCATGGTCTGTAGCCCACCAGGCTCCTCTGTCCATGAGTGCTAGTGGGGGATATAGCTGGGCGGAGGATAACAGCCAATTAAAATGTACTTTTATGGATTTGCTTAATTTCCTACAGTTGACATATAGTATATCTGTAATGGGAAGCCTGCTCCCTTAACACCAATGAATGTTATCAAGAGACAACCACACAAGTTTCTTAACTGAAATCAGTACTATTATGAAAAAAAAACACATTAAACTAGAATAAATGAAATGCAGTGCCTTGTTCTTGGCCATGTCTTCTGTCCATTGAACTCTATCTCTGTCACCTGAGATATAATCTATTTTTTTGCAATGCCCAGTCAGGATTTTAGAAGTCTATCATTTTAAACACCATATTTAAAAGGAGTTGCAAGTAAAAATGTAAGGTCCTCAGAGAACTGCTTAAGCGTTTTGTGTGTGTGTGTTAAAATATGCATAACATAAAATTCCTCAGTTTGATCATTAAGTGGCATTTAGTATGTTCATACTGTTATGCAATCAACACCACCATCAAATTCTACAACAGTTTGATCACATCAAAGAAAATTCATACTCCATTAAGCAATCCTGCCCATTCCCTCTTGCCTCCAGCCCTTGTCTCAATGGGTTTACATGTTCTGAATATTTTACATAAATAGATTCATGTAATATATAACCTTTAGTGGCTTTTTTCACCTAACATAGTTTCATCAGCACTTTATTCCTTTTTATGGCTGAATAATAGTCCACTGTTTGGCTATGTCATTTAAACATTCTTTAAAGGTAGAAAGTGAGTCTAGTAGGACAAGAAATTGGCTAAAGAAGAACAAGCTAAAGCAGGACTTCACCTGGACTTCTGGTTTAAGAAGTCTTTATTTAGCAAGATGCTAAGAAATTATTCTCCGCACTTGTGAAGGATGAATTCAAAGAAAGCCAGGGAAGGAGGAGGACAGGAGAGATTCTTGGCTGAGCCCAAGGGAAGAATCTTCTTGATGATCAAGGGAGTTAAATGAGAAGGCGCCATGGAGGGAAGTGGTGAAGTTGGAGCCCTTGACCTTCAGAAGGAGAAGGGTCATCCCTTCATTTCAGATGAATTTCTGCAGGGGGTTCACCACCCAAAACTACAATACTAGGCTAGGTGATATTCAAAAATCATCCTCATGCTGCAGTTCTAGGACCATGTGAAGGAAGACACACAGAACACAAAGAACAGAGAAGACAATCCCAGAGAGTTTGTGAAGAAACAAAAGTGACCATTTCAGTACCTGCACAAGTAGCTTCAAATTATGTAAACTGGCTATAATGTTAAAAAGGGGCAGGTGACATTTTGACAGAAAAAAAGCAAATTAATTAATAGAATAAAGCAGCAATTGATGGCCTTGATTATAATTTATGGCACAAAGGAAAAGGTCAACTTATCTTCTGGATTTTATTTGGATTAGTGATAATTGTGTTTAGGTAAAAAGAAGTGAAACTCCTAATTGCAAGATAATATCAGTGCTTTACAGAATATCTTGTGCACCACCCCCTCTATAAAAAAATAAAAAAGAAAGCACAGTTATTATTTCCTTTCCAACTCAAGTTGAATATAAATTACCTGGAAGGGAATATTATTTGTGAAGATTAAAAATATTGCAAATTCTAAATAATTAGGCGCTTTAAGAAAAACACTTTAAAACCAGTTTTAAGTCCTAATCCTTGCATGCTTAAATAAACATTAGACACACAGATGCAGTGTGTGAAGCAGGCTCGGCTTTAAGACAGGAAAGATTACGTTTCTGTGTTTATCCAAGAGCTGGCTAAAACACGTTACATTTGGCCCTGACACACAGAAATTAGAGTTTTAGAAACTGGAAAGGGAACTTTATGTCTTTAAACACACAGACTGAACATGGTGTATATTTTAGAGATATCATGAGAAGTTTCTCTCCTCCACCTTATACAGAGCCATCAAAGAGGCGACTGTGTGAGCAAAATAACACACCGACATGTCACATTCCACATATATCGATTTATCAGATCCAGGAGGAAGCCGTCACAGTTTCTGGACTAGTGATCAGCAGGGAAACAGCATAAAAATCTGAGAAATGGAGAGTGTTCAAGGAAAATTCACATAGAAAATAAATATACCAAAAATCATTTTTTTGTGTGCCTACTTTGACCTTGATTGACTAAGGCTCTGAAAAATTAGTCCAGGGTCTCTTTATGACTTTCAGGGGTTCTAAGTACCTTTACCTTCATGGGCTGATTCCAGAATTTTAAAAATATATTTTAAAAAATCTATTTTATGACTGTGCTAGTAAAGAGATGGACATAATCCAGGCTGAACTTATTGTTCAGTTCAGTTCAGTCACTCAGTCATGTCCAGCTCTTGGTGACCCCATGAATCGCAACATGCCAAGCCTCCCTGTCCATCACCAACTCCCTGAGTTCACCCAAACTCATGTGCATCACGTCGGTGATGCCATCCAGCCATCTCATCCTCTGTCATCCCCTTCTCCTCCTGCCCCCAATCCCTCCCAGCATCAGGGTCTTTTCCAGTGAGTCAACTCTTCTCAAGAGGTGGCCAAAGTACTGGAGTTTCAGCTATAGCATCGTTCCTTCCAAAGAAATCCCAGGGCTGATCTCCTTCAGAATGGACTGGTTGGATCTCCTTGCAGTCCAAGGGACTCTCAAGAGTCTTCTCCAACACCACAGTTCAAAAGCATCAATTCTTTGGCACTCAGCTTTCTTCACAGTCCAACTCTCACATCCATACATGACCACTGGAAAAGAATTTATTATTATATAGTCAATATTATAGTCAGTTTTTTCTTCTTACTTTATGAAATGAAAATTAAATCATTTTTACAGCCCTCTAGAAGTGGGAGGTGGGGGGGTCATATGTCGGTGCTTCCTGTGCTCAATGGATTTGTCATTCCTGAGTTCAGTAAGTCAACACATATTTAGCCCATATAGTGGGCTGAGGTCTGGACTAGGACCTGGAGGAATAGGAAGAAGTGTAAGATGCAGTGTAAGATGCAAATTGAACTAAGAAACTTTCACTCACAGACAAGTAACAGACCGAGATGCAGCACGAGGCAGCGAGAAGTGTGGGGCAAGTGGGAAAGACAGGAAGCAAGGGGGTGTATTAGGTAGGAGGGTATTGATGCCTCCAAAGTATTGTTTTAAGGGCCTGTGCAAACTGATGACAGCAAAAATCATAAGAAGAAAACAGACTTGAGAGAAGGACATAAAGATCAAGAAGGATAGGGAGTCCCCAAGGACTCTGTGGTGTTAGATGGCATCTTATACCATACTTCTTAAAGCTTTTATGTCACATTAGTATGACTTCCTGTGTGTTGGCTTTCAATATTTCATTTAAAATGTTCTCTCTTTATTTCCTCTTCCCACAAAAAGACAGAGCTTGACTTGTGAGTATAATTAAAATGTGACTTCATTAGAGCTATGAGACCATGCTTCCATCTTGTTCTTAGCAGCCTTCTCATTTTTATCCTTCAGCCTTTTGCATTTGTAAAAAATGGAAGTGTAATTTAAAAGAAGATTGGTTTAAATTTCATGTTCTGGCCCTTTTCACTTGTAGCAGCTTGGCCAGACTCCCACTCCCCTACTACACTCCAGGTGGTTCCCTAGTAACAGATACCAAATAAATGACCTATTTGAGTGAAAACTGAAATCAGCATTTCAATACTATTTTAAGTTTGGTTTCAAAACCATGTGCTCCTTCCTCTAAAACTACACCAATCACAGTGGTAGCTTGTAGCACTTTAGAATAACCTTCTAGATATTTTTAGTGTTTTCTTTGTGAAAATACCAGTGTTCCAAAAAAGGAACGCAAGAATGGAGAATCCATACCCAAGAGATACTCAGCAATATGGTGCAATATGATCAATTATTTAGGGACTAATTTCCCAGACCCTGTGCTAGGAAATTCAGATATGATGGAGATGGTACCTGTCATTGGAGAGTTCACAGTTACTAGAAGAGAGAAACAAGCAAACCAGATGATGACAACATGATGTGATAATGTATTACTGCAGAGGCACGCCTTAGGTGCAAAAAACACACACACACTTGTCTCGTAGCTGGAGGAACAAGAAAGTGACCCTGGAAGGCTTACAAAGGAATGTGGAATTTAGGCAAAGACTGCTGGTTGCCTACTCCATCCACTCCCTTCCTTATTAACCCAATGCCTGTTTTTATTCAGTGTGGCAATATGCTCACCATAGAGATTACATTTCTTGCTCTCCCTAATGATCATGCAACTAAATTCTGACCGGTGAGATGTAAATGGACATTTTAATCAGTTTTTCAGAAGAGATCTTTTTTTTTTTGCTTTTTAATAAAACAATTTTATTGAATTGTAGTTGACTTACAATAGTGTGCTTATTTCAGGTGTATAGCCAAACGATTCAGTTATAAATTTTTTCAGATTCTTTTCCATTGTAGATTATTATAAGCTACTGGACATAATTCCTTGTTGCTTATGTATCTCATGTATAGTAGTTGTTTCTGTTAATCCTCATTCTCCTCATTTTGTCCCCCATTTGTAACTATATATTTGTTTTCTATGTCTGTGAGTCTATCATATATATATAGGTTCATTTGTATTATTACATTCCACTCCCACAGTGGGGCTTTGTATGCTTTCTCCACACCCAAACATTCTGTGTGTGATCAACTTTTTCTGTCTGCCTTATTCTTAATCACTTAAAGTCATAGGCTTCTGACCAATCATCCACCTCTACCAAATCTGTGCTCTGCCTCCAAACTCTTTCTGTCCTATTGTGGCCCTTCTCAGTGTTTGACCTATCCAAAAGCCAACTTCTGCCTTTAGCATGGAATCTCCACTTCAGTGGAGCATTTTGTCTCCAACATTAGCAGGGCTTTCTGGAAATAACTCTTCTTACTTTTGGGTATCTCTTAATCCCATTCAGTTATATTTCAAACCTTTAATGACCTCTAGTTTCCTTTAACTTTTTGAAATCCTTATCCAACTCACAGCAAGAGATAATTCCTCTTCCCAGAGAAAATGGAGATAATCAAGGTTCAAACTGGACCCTCCCCTCAAACTACATGCACCTA
>SJYC01128397.1:0-10049 GCA_006408675.1 Madoqua kirkii | reverse complement strand
GTATTTCTGAGAGAATCTTTATGTAAATGCTTATTTTTCTTTAAGCCAATTAAATAGAGTTCTCTTACAAATTAGTTTTGGCAATGCTATCTGGAGATTAAAACACACAGGCACCTGTAATGTGTATATGGATGTATAGAAACATACAGACAAGATAGAAACAGAAATATTATAGTTTTTGTTAAAGAATTGTAGCTATGAGATAGACCATAACACAAAATTCACTGGTTAATAAAATGAACATTTGAACCCAAATTGTGTTTCTGGTGGTGATAATAAAAGATAAGATTCTCCAATAATATGACTAAAGCTTTTGACTAATATTTGTGAAGACAACTTTCAGAACGTTTTTGTTTGCTTTTTGCAAGGAATCTTATGGGGCAATTTTTCACTTATTTAGTCTTAGTAGCTTCTGCTGACCAACCATAGCACACATTCTATTGTTTTGGAGAAGTTTGCAACTCCTGTTTCTCTATGTGTATCATTAATGGATAAGCTCATCTAGACTTAATTTCTCCAAAGTGGCCACAGTAATTCCAGATTTCTTTGCTAAGATTAACACACTTATTCAGACAAACACATATTCTGTACTTATAATTTTTGTGCATACATTGCATGAGAGTCCCAGATGCAAATTCTAAAACTCTTTGGACTTTACCAACTTGAGACCTCACTCTGGACTTGTTAGGGGAAGCACACTGATTGAAACTGCCACCTTGGCCAGGCACCAGAGTAACCGTTTGCACGAGTTATTTTATGACAGGTGATCCTGGTAAGAAACAGGAAACTAACAAGCCTCCACCAACTGGAAGAGTTAGGAAAAGGTCAAAAGGAGACACCATATGTCTGACTACCTCCCAGAATCCTTCTCTCTGGCATCCATCTTGGCTGAACAAGGCATCAGAATGATTGGCTGAAGACAACCCAGAAACTAATACCATCACCATAAAACCAGAGACTGCAAGCTATGTGATAGAGCTGTTCTCCTGAGTTCCCTTACCTTACTGCTCTCCACCCGGGTGCCCTTTCCCAATAATATCTCTTACTTTGTCAGCACATGTGTCTCCTCAGACAGCTCATTTCTGAGTGTTAGACAAGAGCCCAGTTTTGGGTTCTGGAAGGGGTTCCCCTTCCTGCAACAGACCCAGTACAATTTAAGTCAGACCCAATCTAACTCCAGAATCAATTAAGAAAAAGAAATACTCACATAAAGATAGGGAGCTTGTAACACAAAAGCTGTGGAGCTCAGATCTGAGACAAGCTTACCTGCAACCCTCAGGCCAATGAAGAGTGTTTATGGACTGTGTGGAATAGTTGAAACACACACTGACAGAAGGGAAAGGCAGAAAGATAGTTTCCAGTTTAGATGTTTGTTATTTTTTGAGGAAAGATGTTGACACCTAGCTTTGAAAGCTCACTGGACCACCTAACCATTCCCTTGCTCTTAGACATGCACCTGACCGTTCTGATTCTGTTTTCTAATCTGTACAATGAAGACTATCATACAGAATTGTGTGATAATTCAGTGATATAACTCTGCACAGAACACTTTATTCCACCCAGATAGTAGGTGCTCAATAAATCAAAGCCACTTTTGTTCTCACTAACATCAGCATACTCTCTTCCCTTAGTTAACCATAGTCCATGCTTCTGCTGACTGATTGAATAAAAGGTGAAAACAGAAGCCTTCTAATACTTCCTCACAAAACAAAGATCTTCTCTCCCAAGTCATCATAAATGATGTATATGTCAGTGGTCTATGACATTAATAAAATCATTTTCTCTCTGGCTGCTTATACATTTTTTACTCAAATGTTTACTGTGCTTCAAATTCTAAAACTTGAGATTTCTTGTGTTTTTGATTAAAAACAAAGGTAATGCAGGAGTAGTTAGAGGTTGTATATTCTACAGTGTAGTGGTCATCAGATTGCTTTGTTCTGATTTCTACTTGGCCTATCAACTTTGGTGTTATAAAATGAAAAGAGGTAATCAGGAAGAGGAGTAAAGGGTATGAGTGAAAGGAGCTCCTCAAGGGGGCTGGAGTGGGGGTGGGGGGTGGGGGGTGAAGGCTGGGAAATGCAGATATGCACTTGAATGTAGCCTATTAAGAAAAATAAGAACTATAATGAAGGTGTAGGAGAAAAATAAAGTATAACTTCAATGTGTCCTGACCTAAGGATCAGAGAGATGAAATAGCTCCCTAGACAAAAATCTTCCTAAAGACTGAGGTTATCTCCGTATTGTTCCTTAATATATTCCCTGCCTTTAGCGCAGGTCCTAGAAGGTAGTAGATCTTCAAGAAATAGCTGATGAATGTTCAACAGATTTCCAGTTTTAACAATGCTGAGTTTAAATGCCAAAGGCAACCAAATTCTTCTGATTATAACTCTGGAATTTTTTTTTTTTTTAAACTTTGCATGTTGTTTTAGCTCCACTGCCTGGCACACTAAATATCTGATGAATGAATTAACAAATTAATGAATATCCCTGTCTGCTTTTTTGATTATGCCATGATCCAAACAGAAAAACAAGAAGATTAAAAAAAAAAGAAAAAGGGAAAAGGAGAAAGCCACCCCTGTCTTTCCTCTTTCTCTGCCTCCACCCACTCCAACACCCACACATAGTTCAAGTTCAATCCAAAAACATTTCTAAGTCAGAGCATGCTGTGCAGGAAGAAGAATGAGACATTTGGCCTTGGTATTTTTATTTTAATATGTTCACTTGCAAAGGACAAAAGAAAGGTCAGAAAACAAACATACAGAAAGCATGGAAAAAATAATAATTGTAGGGGAAAGCAGGGTTTACTTTGACAGCAGTGACTAAAGATGAGCAAGTGGTGAGCAGCTGTTGTCAAAGGGATTCATCAGAATTGAACCTCAATTCGGAGAGTTCCAAAGCTGTTTTGGGCTTAACGCACTAAATATGCACAGAAAGGGCTTAGAGTTAATCCTGCCTGTTTTTCAAGAGTCCTAATATGTGCCAGCAGGTGCTGCCTGAGTCAGATAGACTTCAAAAGCCACCTCGGAAATGCTGCAAGAAGTCAAAAAAGTTGGACAGTGCCCATGTCTGATAGAGTGGGAACCATTCGGCAGGGGAACAGGTTTTTCAGCTGAAACACATGTATGTGGGAGTTCAGTGCAAAATGATATTGCAAAGGAGAGGAAAAAAGGACAGCCTTTTGAGAGGAGACAAACCTATTCAGAACAAAGATAAGGCCTTTTCAAGAACTGAGCTTTTGGGAAAGTGCAGATTTCCTCCCTGGAATAGCCTGCCCCTCTCTCTGTCTGCACTGTGTTCCTTCTCCAGTGTGTTCTGTCTCCAGTATATTCTATCTGCAGCAGGTTCCCAGTCCACTGCAGAAGCTCACCAACTGTTTGAAGCTCGACTATAAAGGACTATGTCACCAAAAAGGAAAAAAGTGCAAGTGGAAGAAGGTTCAGGGAACTCCAAGTTCAGTTTCTCTTTCTAATTTTTAATAAACTCTAGATGCCCTTCTTGGACTTCCCTGGTGGTACAGGTGGACAGGAATACCCTGCCAGTGCAGGAGACACTGGTTCGCTTCCTGGTTTGGGAAGAGTCCACATACTGCAGAGCAGCTAAGCCCCTGCTCCACAGCTACGGAAGCCTGCATGCCTAAAGCGTGTGCTCTGCAACTCGAGAAGCCATGGCAAGCAAAGCTCAGGCACTGTCGCAAAAAGTAGTTGCTTACCACAACTAGAGAAAGCCCGTATGCAGCGATGAAAACTCAGTGCAGCCAAAAGAAAAAAAAAAAAAAAAGATGCTCTTCTTTTGCCATAGCTTTATCTTTTACTTAAATAATATTACTTGCACTGTTATTAGTACCAAAACAATAAATATTCATAAAAAGCAAAATGGAGTAGTACCAAAAAGTCAGTCTGTTTAAGTGGCTCCTTTGACCGTGCTTATTGATGTCTAGGTGATCTTGAGCATATCATTTAACCTCTCTCAGTCCCAGTTTCTTCACCTGTAAGCTAACAATATTAATAGTACTTGACTCATAGGGTTACATGAGGACTAAATGAGTTGATTTATGGAAGAGTTTATAACAGAGTCCTGACATATATCAAATGCCTTGTAAGTGGCAGAGGTTATTGCACCAAATGCAGAAGGTAATAATATTAAAACAATTGTAGAGTAAAGCAAAAAATAAAAATTATGTAGGGCTCTGTTCCAACCAGAGGTAGGCACTGTATATAAAATGTCAGTATATTGCTTTACCCATCTTTTTCTAACCTTCTTTTGTAAGTCCTTTTTTTCCAATACTGATATTACTAATCCTATTATAATAACCATAATAAACAGACATCATATTTTTTGAAAGTTTCAAATTATCTTATTGTTATATAATTGTGATTAAGTTGGCAAATTATTAACTTGGTTTTACAGATAAACACATTAAGCATTAGTGTGTTTGCCAGGCAGAACAGATGATTCCTGATGACTCATACTCTCTCTCTCTTTTTTATTTTTTTAATTGGAGGATAGTTGTTTTACAACACTGTGTACACTCTCTTTATAACCTTGAGTGTGGGCAAAAATATTATGCAGTTTCACTCCTTTATATGGCAAGGGTGAAGGCATTTCACAGATGTAGCCAGCATTCCATACCTGTTGGTTTTGAGTGAATCAAAAAGTAGACTATCCTAGGTGGGCCAAACCTCCGCAACTAAGCCACCCTCATTGGTCCTAGAGGCAGGAAACACCATGCTGTGGAGACAGTCACCTGACAGGGAACGATGGACAGCTCCCAGCTGCAGAGGACTCTGTCCTACAGCCACAAGAACGGAATTCCCTCAGCTACCCAGGAGCTTGAAAGAGAAATTCAGGCCTCAGATGAGATCACAATGTATTGAAACACACACAAAAAGACTCAGCTAAGCTGTGCCTGAACTCCGGGTCCAGAGAAAATGATCATAAATGTTTCGCGTTTTAAACCACTGTGTTCATGGAACACAACAGTCTGCAAAACAATAAGGAAGGGGAAAGTGTAATTAAGTAGCTTAATATAAATAAGAAATAGAACCATCTCTTGAATCCAGTTCTGACTGATGTCAAAGTAAGTGTGCTTAGTATTGTATTATAACCTTTCGTATATTAACATATATATAATGTATACATTTGTACATATAGATGTTTATATAAATGCAATGTATATAATATATATTTCTTTACATTATAAACATTATTTGCTGAGTTTACTCCATGGATTAGGTATATGTATATATAGTGAGGCAACAGCCTTATGTTGGATATTTAGCTTGTTTGCTATTTAGAAACAGTGCTACAAAAAAAAAAAAAAAAGCATACTTAAAGCTAAACGTTTTCTTGAGTTTTCTTAGCAAATACTGTAGAATCTGCTTCTCCCAAGTAGAAAGCTAAATGAAAAAACATGTGCATTTTTAAAACATTTACCCTATTCCTAATATTGGTATGACTGACAATCCCCCTGGGATCCACATGAGTTTTGAGTTCAGTTACTTTCTAGAATATACTAGGTACTAAAATGTATATTACAGCAAAACTGTAAGTGTATAACTCTGTAATTGTAAGAAAATAATTTTACAAGAGTCAGAAAAATAAAACCATTATTAACGCTGCACAAAAAGTGCTTTAAAACTTTTTGTGACAGACAGTGGAAAACCATAAGCATATTACTTAATCTCCAAAACCCCTGTACAATTCCAGAGCAACGTGTGGCAGCCAATTAATGATATTTCCTAATTGCTGGAATGTTTCCACAGGCAGAAATAAAATGTGTAGACAATCTGAAAATTCTGTTAGAACTGAAATTCTAATCTCTATGCCTGTAAGAAATTTAAATCGCTGTTGATAAGATTTTCTAACACTTATTTTCCCTTGTTTGTGACTGTCTCTTATTAGCGGGGAAAGTTATAACCAACCTAGACAGCATATTAAAAAGCAGAGACATCACTTTGTCAACAGAGGTCCGTCTAGTCAAGGCTATGGTTTTTCCAGTGGTTTTTCCAGTGGTCATGTATGGAAGTGAGAGCTGGACTATAAAGAAAGCTGAGTGCCGAAGAATTTATGCTTTTGAACTGTGGTGTTGGAGAAGACACTTGAGAATCCCTTGGGCTGCAAGGAGATCCAATTGGTCCATTCTGAAGGAGATCAGTCCTAGGTGTTCATTGGAAGGACTGATATTGAGGCTGAAACTCCAATACTTTGGCCACCTGATGTGAAGAGCTGACTCATTTGAAAGACCCTAATGCTGGGAAGGATTGAGGGCAGGAGAAGGGGACAACAGAAGATGAGATGGTTGGATGGCATCACTGACTCAATGGACATGGGTTTGGGTGAATTCTGGGAGTTGGTGATGGACAGAGAGGCCTGGCGTGCTGGGGTTCATAGAGTCATAGAGATTCAGACAAGACTGAGCGACGGAACTGAACTTACTGGTGGAATGTAGTTAACAAGAGGAAAGGGAGAGAAAATAGCCAGACTGAATTAAAAAAAAAAAAAAAACATAAAGAACCTCTAAATTGAAGCCAGATTAACCCAAAAAATGGACTCTGTCATATCTTAAAAATGGTTTACATGAGAGAAATAAAAATTGCTAAATTTCACTACGTTAAAAGAAAAAGAAAGCAGGGGTTTCTAAAATGATGAAACATATCCTATCTTACAGAACCCAAGGGCAGAAAATATACCTAAAATTTATGAGGGATCCGAATTATTAATGACTTCATCTCTGATCTTTTTCAGTTTATTATCTCTCCATATTGACCCTCCCTTCCCAAAGACTTGCTATTCTGAGTTTTATGTGTTATGATCATCTGTGAACCAGAGCTCCATGATCACAGATTCACTCTACATGGATCAGCTAGAGTCTCTGTGACATGATTTCAAATACCCAAGAGTATTAAACTGATACGATTTGAGACAATCAACTCATTTTTTTTTCCTCCTCCACAAGCAATCTCCTCCCTCAAATAGTGCCAAACAGATTGCAAGGTTCTGGGCCATGTTTCTTGAGATCATGGTCTCAACCTCCCTTCTCACAAGTCTGATCAGGGGGTTGAAGGTCATATTTCTACTTCCACTGGGCAGGAAAACAGACACTAATAAGGAAATAAGTCATCTGGAATTGATATTTACTCATCTAATGTATTTTCTTTAAATAATAATAATAAAAAAATTCTTGTAAACTCAGCATTTTAGGGTTTGGGGGATTTAATTTTTTTTTCTTTTCTCTAGGTGGAAATGAAGGAAAAAGATGGTATTTTTTTCAGCTTTTTGTTTTAGAATAATTATGGATGCATGTTGTTGTTGTTTATTCACTAAGTCATGTCTGACTCTTTTTACAGCCCGCAGACTATAGCCTGCCAGGCTCCTCTGTCCATGGGATCCTCCAGGTAGGAATACTGGAGTAGGTTTCCATTTCCTTCTCCAGGGAATCTTCCTGACCAAGGGATCAAGCTTTCAGCTCCTGCACTGGTTGGATGATTCTTAATCACTGGGAATGCCATGAAGCCAATAGATTCATGGGAGGTTGCAAAAAATATATACAAGGAAGATTGGTATACCTTTCTCCCAGCCTACTTCAATGTTAATGTCTTCATCAACTATAATACAATATTGAAAACAAAAAATTGACTTTGGTAAGATCCAGAGTTTGTTCATGAATATATGATGGCATATATTCATGTACTCATTTGTTTGTTTATGTATTTGTACAGCTTTTGAAAGTTTATCATGGGGGTAGCCTTGTATAACCACAACCACAATCCAGATATCCAACTGTACTATCATCACAGAATTTCCTCTTACTAACCCTTCAGTCTCACTCATCCTTTTAGCTTCTATGCCTGATTACTAGCACCCAATGATATCGTCTCTATCATTTTAAGTGTTAATGAGTTCATGAAAATGGAATCATATAATATGCATCATTTTGAAATAAACCTTTCTAAATTTTTTAAAATCTGATTTTTTTTAAAACCAATAACATTTTGTATTGGGATATAGTCAATTAACAATGTTGTGATAACTTCAGGTGAACAATGAAGGAACTCAGCCATACAGATACATATATCCATTCTCCCCCAAACTCTCTTCCCATCAGGCTGGCACATAACACTGAGCAGAGTTATATGTGCTAAACAATAGGTCTCTATATCCATTTTGTATAGAGCAGTGTGTACATAGTCAGGGACTTTGGGAAGATCACAAACTAGGACTTTTATTAGACATGTTAATTAGGATAGTTTAAGTTGCTATATCAATAGTTTGCTCATAAATATAGTTGAGTAGCATTCCATGGTATAGATGTACCAGTTTGTGTAACCATTCACCAACTGAAGGACATCTGAATATTTACCATTTGGGGGCTATTTTAATAAAACTGCTAATATACCCGAATATACATGAATTTTCATTTCTTTGGGATAGTTGCCTAAGAGTATAGTTTCTGTGTTACACTGTCACACTAATTTTTTTTAAATTTTAAAATTTATTTATTTGATTTTATATGAGTTTTAAGGGAACTTTTCCACTCTTTCTTTTCAATTTCATTAAGAAGCTCTTTAGTTCTTCTTAGCTTTCTACCATAAGGGTGGTGTCATCTGCATTATTGATGTTATTGATATCTCTCCCAGTAGTCTTGATTCCAGCTTGTGCTTCATCCAGTCCAGCATTTCTCATGATGTTCTCTGCATATAAGTTAAATAAGCAAGGTGACAATATACATCAATTCATGGCAAATAGATGGGGAAACAGTGGAAACAGTGGCAGACTTTATTTTTGGGAGCTCCAAAATCACTGCAGACAGTCACTGAAGCCATGAAATGAAAAGACACTTACTCCTTGGAAGAAAAGTTGTGACAAACCTAGACACCATATTAAAAAGCAGAGACATTACTTTGCCAACAAAGGTCCATCTAGTCAAAGCTATGATTTTTTCATTAGCCATGTATGGATGTGAGAGTTGGACTATAAAGAAAGCTGAATGCTGAAGAATTGCTGCTTTTGAACTGTAGTGTTGGAGAAGACTCTTGAGAGTCCCTTGGACAGCAAGGAGTATCAACAAGTCCATCCTAAAAGAAATCAGTCCTGAATATTCCCTGGAAGGACTGATGCTGGGAACTCCAGTACTGAAACTCCAGTACTTTGGCCACATGATGTGAAGAACAGACTCATTTACAAAGACCCTGATGCTGGGAAAGATAGAAGGCAGGAGAAGAAGGGGATGACAGAGGATAAGATGGTTGAATGGCATCACCAACTGAATGGATACAAGTTTTTATAAGCTCCAGGAGTTGGTGATGGACAGGGAGGCCTGGCATGCTGCAGTCCATGGGTTCTCAAAGAGTTAGACATGACTGAGTGACTGAACTGAACTAATTATGATGCATTTAATTTTATTGATGTATAGTTAATTTACAATGTATTAATTTCTGCTATACAGCAAAGTGATTTAGTTATACATATATAAAAATGTGTATACATATATATGTGTAATGTTTATATATACATATACATGTGTATGTTTATATAGTTTTTCATATTTTCCGTTTATAACTTTCTGTGGGATATATTTCATGTGATACATATGAAACCTGTTGTTTATCTGTTCTACATATCATAATTTGCATCTGGTAGCCCCAAGCTCCCAATCTTTCCCTCCCCAACATTATTTTTACTTTTAAAATAAACTTAAAAACTATTGCCAAGTGCCTATATAATTTACATCCTCACCAACAATGTATGAATTAGCCAACATTTGTTATCACAATTTTTTTTTCTTTTTATCCACTCTGACATATGTATAGTGATATCTAATCATGATTTTAATTTAGATTAAATTAAACTAATTTAATTTAAATATAGATGTTAAACATCTCTCCTGTGTTTATTTTCCAATCTGTCTATTCTCTTAGATGAAATGTCTGTGCATGTCTTTTGCCCATATTATAATTAGATTGTTCTTTTACTAGAGAGTTTTAAGAGTTCTTTATGTGTACTAAATAAAATATCTTAGTTTATATTTTCTATGCAATATATTTCTCCAA
>SJYC01128394.1:0-30038 GCA_006408675.1 Madoqua kirkii | reverse complement strand
CATTCTTGGGATATGCTAGTTAGTTATAGTGTATGTATTTTTTTAATGCATTGCTGGATATGGTTTGTTAGTATTTTGTTTAGGATTTTGCAGTTATATTCACAATAAGTATTACTCTGTAACTTTCTTTTTATGATGTATTTATTGAATTTTTTATAAGGATAATTCTAACCTCATGAGATGACTTGGGCAGTATTCCTTCTTTTTGAGAAGAATTGAAATTAATCATTTTTCAAATAGATAAAATTCAACTGTATAGTCATTTGGGTCTGGGTTTTATGCTTTGTATAGTTTCTGATTAGTTATTCCTTCCCTGTATTATAACAATACAACCTGAACAAGTACATGAAATGTCTTGGAAGCCAAAGCTGCAAAATTGGTGGGTACCACTCAAGCATTTAAGACATTTGGATGATTATCACCTCAATGTAGCACCCATGAAGGGATAAGTTGGTCACAGGATGGGTTAGATTGAAACTAGATCATTCATCAACTTCAAGAAAATTTCCATGCAGTGAGGTACTCTGTGAAACATCACACTATCCCCAGCTCTGCAGCATATCCTTCTTAGGTATTAGTTTGGCTACAAGAAAATGTAGTTTGGCTAAATCTTTCAAAGTGCATATGTATGGTCAGGCCACTCAAGATAGATGTTCTCTTTCTCACTTTACATACCCTATCTGACCAGTGCCTGCTTCACTTAAATCTAACACACATGACTAACTTTCCTATGGACAGGTCCCAGGTCCCAGCTAGTGACTGTTCTTATCTAAGAGGTGGTGAGGGGAGTGCCACTCTACTGATTTCCCTGGTGACCAATGAGCCTGCTGCTGCTGCTGCTGCTGCTGCTGCTAAATCGCTTCAGTCATGTCTGACTCTCTGCAATCCCATAGATGGCAACCCACCAAGCTGCACTGTCCCTGGGATTCTCCAGGCAAGAACACTGAAGTGGGTTGCCATTTCCTTCTCCAATGCATGAAAGTGAAAAGTGAAAGTGAAGTAGCTCAGTTCAGTTCAGTTCAGTTGCTCAGTCGTGTCCGACTTTTTGCAACCACATTAATCCAAGCATGCCAGGCCTCCCTGTCCATCACCAACTCCCAGAGTTCACTCAAACTCACGTCCATCGAGTCAGTGATACCATCCAGCCATCTCATCCTCTGTCATCCCCTTCTCCTCCTGCCCCCAGTCCCTCCCAGCATCAGAGTCTTTTCCAATAAGTGAACTCTTCTCATGAGGTGGCCAAAGTACTGGAGTTTCAGCTTCTGCATCATTCCCTCCAAAGAAATCCCAGGGCTGATCTCCTTCAGAATGGACTGGTTGGATCTCCTTGCAGTCCAAGAGAGTCTCAAGAGTCTTCTCCAACACCACAGTTCAAAAGCATCAATTCCTTGGTGCTCAACTTCTTCACAGTTCAACTCTCACATCCATACATGACCACTGGAAAAACCATAGCCTTGATTAGGCGGACCTTTGTTGGCAAAGTAATGTCTCTGCTTTTGAATATGCTATCTAGGTTGGATAACTTTTCTTCCAAGGAGTAAGTGTCTTTTAATTTCATGACTGCAATCACCATATTTAGTGATTGGAGCCCCGAAAAATAAAGTCTGGCACTGTTTCTACTGTTTTCTCATCTATTTCCCATGATGTGATGGGACTGGATGCCATGATCTTAATTTTATGAATGTTGAGCTTAAAGCCAACGTTTTCACTGTCCTCTTTCACTTTCCTCAAGAGGCTTTTGAGTTCCTCTGCAGTTTCTGCTATAAGGGTGGTGTCATCTGCATACCTAAGGTTATTGATATTTCTCCCGACAATCTTGATTCCAGCTTATGCTTCTTCCAGGCCAGCATTTCTTATGATGTACTCTGCGTATAAGTTAAATAAGCAGGGTGACAATATACAACCTTGGCATACTCCTTTTCCTATTTGGAACCAGTCTGTTGTTCCGTGTCTAGTTCTACCTGTTGCTTCCTATCCTGCATATAGGTTTCTCAAGAGGCAGGTCAGAAGTCTCAGGTCAGAAGTCTCTCAGTCATGTCCAACTCTTCTGACCCCATGGATTACATCCTACCATGCTCCTCCATCCATGGGATTTTCTAAGCAAGAATATTGGAGTGGGGTGCCACTGCCTTCTCTGGACCAATGAGCCTAACTGATTTCAATTACTAATTGACCAATAAGCCTAACTGATGTCAATTACTCTATAGCTGGTAATCCTCCCTTTCCTCGGGGAGCTACTGGCGCACCACCAAGATTTAGCCAAACTACAAATCAATTGTAATTGATTTGCAATTACAAATCAGTAATTGACTGCCACCATGTCCTGCTGGCCAAGCACTGCATACTGTGGAGGGATTTCCAGAACTTCGATTCAGATGTCTAAGATTCTCCTCATATATTAAATAAGCATTGATGTCTCTGTTGCTGACTCTGTGCTCTTTCTTCCACCTTGAAACTGAACAAGCGCAGAGCTTATAGACATGTGGCGTATAGCCCAACAGCATATTTTAAAAATGATGTTTTTTTTTGCCTTCTGTCTTGTTATATGTCCTGAGAGCTTGGCTCTTTAATGAACGAGAAAATTGTTTCTGGTCTCTGCCATCTGGGAGGTACACCTACTGGTGTGTATTTGGCAGCTAGCCAAACAGACTAGGATTTCAAGCAGCTGTAGCTGGTTGGTCAGAAACAGATAGAACAACCAGGGTCTGTGACTGGCATCTCTTTGTCCCCCTGTGCCAGCTCTTAGGGGAGTTTGTCATAAGGAGTCCCAGTCCAAAGGGGCTTTTGTCATCTCATTCTTCATTGCTTAGTTAATGTTGACACTAAACCATCCTTACTAGCTGTGCAACAAGAAAGGTCCTTGCTTTCTTAGACTATTTTTTGGAGTAAAATATCTGGATCTTTTGAAGGCTACATCCTTTGCTGTCTTTTGTGGGATGGGCCTCTTTTGTCCATGGTTAGGCCATAA
Source organism: Madoqua kirkii (assembly GCA_006408675.1). NCBI lineage: Eukaryota > Metazoa > Chordata > Mammalia > Artiodactyla > Bovidae > Madoqua > Madoqua kirkii. The sequence goes on along the minus strand of SJYC01128394.1, from coordinate 27,070 downwards.
AAGGGCTTCCCATTGGCTCAACAGTAAAGAATCTGCCTGAATTGTAGGATACAGAGAAGATGTGAGTTCAATTTTTGGGTCTGGGAGATCCCTTAGAAGAGGGCATGGCAACCCACTCCAGTGTTCTTGCCTAGAGAATCCCATGGACAGAGCATCCTGCCTGCCAGGCAACAGTCCATAGGATTGCAAAGTGTCCGATATGACCGAAGTGACAGCATGCACACAAACCTTAAGATAACTTTTCTTCCAAGGAGTAAGTGTCTTTTAATTTCATGACTGCAATCACCATATTTAGTGATTGGAGCCCCGAAAAATAAAGTCTGGCACTGTTTCTACTGTTTTCTCATCTATTTCCCATGATGTGATGGGACTGGATGCCATGATCTTAATTTTATGAATGTTGAGCTTAAAGCCAACGTTTTCACTGTCCTCTTTCACTTTCCTCAAGAGGCTTTTGAGTTCCTCTGCAGTTTCTGCTATAAGGGTGGTGTCATCTGCATACCTAAGGTTATTGATATTTCTCCCGACAATCTTGATTCCAGCTTATGCTTCTTCCAGGCCAGCATTTCTTATGATGTACTCTGCGTATAAGTTAAATAAGCAGGGTGACAATATACAACCTTGGCATACTCCTTTTCCTATTTGGAACCAGTCTGTTGTTCCGTGTCTAGTTCTACCTGTTGCTTCCTATCCTGCATATAGGTTTCTCAAGAGGCAGGTCAGAAGTCTCAGGTCAGAAGTCTCTCAGTCATGTCCAACTCTTCTGACCCCATGGATTACATCCTACCATGCTCCTCCATCCATGGGATTTTCTAAGCAAGAATATTGGAGTGGGGTGCCACTGCCTTCTCTGGACCAATGAGCCTAACTGATTTCAATTACTAATTGACCAATAAGCCTAACTGATGTCAATTACTCTATAGCTGGTAATCCTCCCTTTCCTCGGGGAGCTACTGGCGCACCACCAAGATTTAGCCAAACTACAAATCAATTGTAATTGATTTGCAATTACAAATCAGTAATTGACTGCCACCATGTCCTGCTGGCCAAGCACTGCATACTGTGGAGGGATTTCCAGAACTTCGATTCAGATGTCTAAGATTCTCCTCATATATTAAATAAGCATTGATGTCTCTGTTGCTGACTCTGTGCTCTTTCTTCCACCTTGAAACTGAACAAGCGCAGAGCTTATAGACATGTGGCGTATAGCCCAACAGCATATTTTAAAAATGATGTTTTTTTTTGCCTTCTGTCTTGTTATATGTCCTGAGAGCTTGGCTCTTTAATGAACGAGAAAATTGTTTCTGGTCTCTGCCATCTGGGAGGTACACCTACTGGTGTGTATTTGGCAGCTAGCCAAACAGACTAGGATTTCAAGCAGCTGTAGCTGGTTGGTCAGAAACAGATAGAACAACCAGGGTCTGTGACTGGCATCTCTTTGTCCCCCTGTGCCAGCTCTTAGGGGAGTTTGTCATAAGGAGTCCCAGTCCAAAGGGGCTTTTGTCATCTCATTCTTCATTGCTTAGTTAATGTTGACACTAAACCATCCTTACTAGCTGTGCAACAAGAAAGGTCCTTGCTTTCTTAGACTATTTTTTGGAGTAAAATATCTGGATCTTTTGAAGGCTACATCCTTTGCTGTCTTTTGTGGGATGGGCCTCTTTTGTCCATGGTTAGGCCATAAAAGGGCTTCCCATTGGCTCAACAGTAAAGAATCTGCCTGAATTGTAGGATACAGAGAAGATGTGAGTTCAATTTTTGGGTCTGGGAGATCCCTTAGAAGAGGGCATGGCAACCCACTCCAGTGTTCTTGCCTAGAGAATCCCATGGACAGAGCATCCTGCCTGCCAGGCAACAGTCCATAGGATTGCAAAGTGTCCGATATGACCGAAGTGACAGCATGCACACAAACCTTAAGGAATCTTATTGGTTTGAGTCACTATTAAGATCTTAGATGTCAATGACCAGAGGATGAATCCTTTGAACTGGAAAAAATTCTAAACTGATAAATTTGTAAAGAATTCTCATCATGAACAGCTGATTTATTACTACATATAGAAAAACCAAATTAAAAGATAGATGCAAAGAAATACAATAACTAACTTTAAGAACTTTCTTAATTAAAAAGAAAAATGTTCAAGAAACTTTATGGACTATATAGGCTGAACAACTTGCTTTACACTTAAGAAAGATCATCATAAACAGTTCCTGTTTAGTCATCCTTCAAACTTGCTGAGTAGGCCACTCAGAAAGTTTACCTGAACACTCAAAGATATCATCAGAGACAATTAAACTATAAATCAGGAAAATTTGTCAGGCTCTCACTGCCCAGAGTACTTTCACTTAAGTTATAACTGATTTATCTGCATATATATATACTCTACTTTACCCTACTTACTTAACACAGCTTTGCTGACAACAATCCATTATGCTGTGATTCTTTTGAGTTATTATTCCTACTAATCTTATGAAAAAGTCACTTTCAAAGTGGAGTCACAGTGGTCAATGTTAACATTCATATTAGTTGCTTTGAAGTGACTGGTACAGACCTGTAAGTGTCTTAGAGTAAAGAGTGTTTTAGAATTAGGAGTGTTACTTCAGATAAGAATTTTGTTTGGCAACATTTGTAGAAAGACCTCACTGCAACGGAAGGACCATATGATAGGAATAACAACCCTGGGGATTAGTGTTACACTTCCCTGGCACACTTCTTAAAGTCAGGACTGCTTAGCCAAGAGGTTTGAAGGCTCTTTGCTGGAGGTCTTGACTTTCTGCTGTTGAGAGCTATTCCATATGGATGATACTAGGGTCTCCATCAGAACAGAAGGCGACTTCCTGTCACATACTTATCGCGAGACCCATTGCCAGACAAGGGGTTGCGCTTATGCTGTGACACCTCCTTCCTGGACTTCTCTTTGTAGCAGTTGACTGTTTAGCCCTATTTCTATTTTTCTTACTTTAGTCTGTAGGATGTGCTAATTGTGTGCAATAAAAAAAGTGTTTTTTTTAAATTTTATATCAGCCATGATTTGTATATCTCCAATTTCAAGATTCTTACTTGACCTTACTGGTAAAAGAATGGTTAAAAAAAATAAAAGTTCTAAGAGACAACATATATAATGAAGATTACCAAAGATTTTGAGTCATAATGGCAACAAAAGAGCAAACAGAAGGAACAAAAAATCTCACAAAGCAAAACTAAGGAGGGAGAAAACATAACCTTAAAGCTAACAAACCAGTAAGTAAAATAGAGCTGCGTATTGTATATGCAAATAAAGAATCAAGAACTCTTTTCTTATATGGTATAATTGATATCTAAAAAGAAATGTGAAAAGGTACTAATATTTAGGTTCATGATTTCATTCAGCAAATATTTACATGACAGATATTAGGAATACAATAGTCTCTCCCGAAGGAGTTTATTTTGCCATGGAAAAGAAAGATACAATCAATAGTTTGTATAAAATCCACAGGCAAGACTCTGTAACTTGCATGATATTGTGAGAGCAGTAAAAAATGCAGAGTAGGGCACTTGTTAATCTGCTGTGTTGATGAAGAATGACTTAGTCAATCTAAGAAAGAATTGGAAAGTTTTATTTGAGCCAAATTTGAGAATTATAACCTGGGAAGAGAATCTCAGGAAGATCTTAAAACTGTTTCATCCACTGAAAGTCAAAGATACAGGTTACATAAGATTTTTGAGACATGGGGCTGTACACCAAATGACACGTTATTGATGGTTTGCTTGAGATCTAGGTGTCATAGTGGTGGGTCATGTGACCCCTTACAAGGTCAAGAAGGAATATCTTTTTTAAGGCAGTGGTCTCCAACATTTTTGGCACCAGAGACCAGTTTTGTAGAAGACAGTTTTTCCACAGACAGAGTGGGGGACGATGGTTTGGAGATGATTCTCATAAGGAGAAAGCAACCTAGATCCCTTCATATGTAGTTCCCAGAGGGCTTGTGTTTCTATTATTACCATGTTCAAGCTTTCTCTGCTCACTGCACAAGAGGCCGATGAATTTGACGGATGAGGTGTTGAGGCAAGGAGTATGCCTCAGAAAGCTGGCTGACAGAAAAGACAGCAGACTAATATCTCAAAATAACTATCTTGTCCTGGGTCTGAATGCCAGGTTTTTTTATGGATCAGAGATTGGAGGAGGTGAGGAAACAAGGTAAAAAGGCCATTTAATTTTGGAAGTGTCTCCTAGAACTGGAAGCCTCAGGCAGGAGATGTGTTAATTTCTTCCTTCTTCCCATCAACAGGTGGACAAGTTTCTGAACAAAGGCACTTTAGCTTAACAGGCAGAGGGACAAGATTCTCTGAGGTAGGCCATTATGTTTGATTATAATTACAAAAGCTGCTAAAGAAAAGATCTAGCATGGAAGAGTCAAACTGACTGTCTCAGTTACACCATGAAAAGTCCAATGCCACATCTGATCTGACAGGAGGCAGAGCTCAAGCAGTAATGGAAGCAATGAGGAACATCTGTAAATATACTTGAATCTTTGCTCACTCACCAGCTGCTCACCTCTTACTTTGTGACTGGGTTCTTAACAGGCTATGGATTGGTACTGGTCTGTAGCACAGGAGTTGAGGACCCCTGTTTCAAGGAGTTATCTTGTTGATGCTAGTAGAATATTGCTCTTTATGGTTAAGCAGGTATTTCAGCCTACGGGGTTGATGTATAAAGTGGATACACAATGCACAATGTGGGAGAGAGGGGACCAAAGAGTAGAGAAGAATTTTTATGCTTAAATTATTTTATCTTGCCATAAAATATGAACTTTATTTCACAGGGGAGATGTACAGAAGAAGGCTCAGAAGTAGAGATGCTGCTCAAGTTGATGAGAAAATGGTTAGATAAAGAAAGGGAAGACGTTTCTCAGTTTGAGAGAACACATTTCAAAAAGGAGAAAGGATCTAAGAGAGAATGGCATATTAAGGCATTCATAAGTTTGTTAGTCTTCTGTGGCTGAGTCACCAAGTTAAATACAATTGAGTGATTAGAGAGGAAAGCTAAAGAGGTAGGAAAGAAGATCCATCAAGCATGATCCTGAAATCTGAGCAAGTGAACTCAAAGCAGGGGGAAGACTGCCATCTATTGAATTTCTGCTTCTATTTTACAACATATCTGAATCTTTCGCTCTGCCTGTAGTCTGACCTTCCCAATCTTTCACCAACCTAACAGCCTAGAATTTTGTTAACCAAAGGTAAATGCTTTACTTGTACCATTCTTCATGGGCCATATTTATGTGACTGTTTTGCAAACTCTCACTTAAGGATGGCAAGCATAACACAGCTCAAAAAACCCACAGCGTTTCACAGCCACAGAAACTGTTATATATCTTTTCAAAGTGGATCTTGCTTGGTTTCCTTTTTTCTTCCTTTGACAGGGGCACAAAAAACCTGTTCACAAAAGTGATGTATGTTTTTTCAAGTGCCTGCTTACTTTGTAAGTGAATTTTGAAACCTGTTTGAGACATCACACTTTTCTTACTGAGCTCACTTAAGCTTGATATCCTTACACAGTCATTTTGAGCTTATTTTCATATCTCAGTTTGGCAGTAAAAATATTTCTGTAGTACTTTAATTGTTTGTCTAAGAGATGTAGAAAGAGAGAGGGCATCTTTTTTTACTATAATCAGAAACCTCAGATAGTACTATATCCTCTCGTCTTTTCAGAAATCTTCCACCGCTGTTATTGTTAAGTAGTTAGAATAGGAAAAAGAAGTCCAGAATGGCAGTAGCTGAAAGACATGGAAGGGAAAAGCCCACAGAAATATAACAAAGGTCTGAGGATAAGAGTGAGGACCTCAGGTAGAACAAACAGCACTCCTGGTTAGCCCAATTTACACAGGGCAGGCTCAGGGGAAGGAGAAAAAAAAACATAAAAAGAGGAGCCAAAATTGGGCCCGTGGCCTCTCACCTCTTCATGTCTTTTGGTTGGCGTGCCCTCACACCTCGAAAATGTATTTTCCTTTACGTTCTAAATAAAACAGAGCTATAATACGGAGCTGTAACACTGGTCCGTCTGAGGGATATAACACTGTCGCTTTCAATTTTTTTTTGTCACAAGACAGAACCGAGGAAATTACAAACTCTCCAACATCATGATTAGTTCAGTTCAGTTCAGTCGCTTAGTTGTGTCCAACTCTTTGCGACCCCATGAATTGCAGCATGCCAGGCCTCCCTGTCCATTACCAACTTCCGGAGTTCACCCATTCTCATGTCCATCGAGTCGGTGATGCCATCTAGCAATCTCATCCTCTGTCATCCCCTTCTTGTCCTGCCCCAATCCCTCCGAGAATCAGGGTCTTTTCCAATGAGTCAACTCTTTGCATGAGGTGGCCAAAGTAATGGAGTTTCAGCTGTAGCACCATTCCTTCCAAAGAAATCACAGAGTTGATCTCCTTCAGAATGGATTGGTTGGATCTCCTTGCAGTCCAAGGGACTCTCAAGAGTCTTCTCCAACACCGCAGTTCAAAAGCATCAATTCTTTGGCACTCAGCCTTCTTCACAGTCCAACTCACATCTATACATGACCACAGGAAAAACCATAGCCTTGACTAGATGGACCTTAGTCGGCAGAGTAATGTCTCTGCTTTTGAATATATGATCTAGGTTGGTCATAACTTTTCTTCCAAGGAGTAAGTGTCTTTTAATTTTATGGCTGCAGTCACCATCTGCAGTGATTTTGGAGCCCAAAAAAATAAAGTGTGACACTATTTCCACTGTTTCCCAATCTATTTCCCATTAAGTGATGGAACCCGATGCCATGATCTTCATTTTCTGAATGTTTGGCTTTAAGCCAACTTTTTCACTCTCCTCTTTCACCTTCATTAAGAGGCCCTTTAGCTCCTCTTCACTTTCTGCCATAAAGGTGGTGTCATCTGCATATCTGAGGTTATTGATATTTCTCCCAGCAATCTTGATTCCAGCTTGTGTTTCTTCCAGCCCAACTGACAGATTAAAAACAAACAAACAAACAAACAAACAAACAAAAACACACAACAACAATCATAATGTTCTTCCTAACACCTCTTTTAGAGGAAAGTAAAATTGTTGTGCACTTTCCTGACAGCAGAAAAGGAAACCATCAGTAGAGCATGCTTCTAAGAGTTAGGAGATGGTTAGGGCCCAATTTTACTTTCTTATGAAGCACTTGAAAGCTTGATTCTGAGATTTTTATTCTATTGAGTTTCAAAGCTTGTCTATGGAATACCTTTTGATGGTGAATTACCAAAATGTAATAGCCAATGAAAATTCAGAAGACTCATGGAAGATAATTTCAACTTATTTCTAAACTTTTAATTCAAAATAGGCACTTTGAAATAATTACTTCCATTGTTAAATAAATTTGGAATATCTTATTGGTTCCTTACTTCCTATGAAGAAATGCTAAAATCCATAGCAAATTAAGTGTGTGTGTGTGTGTGTGTGTGTGTGTGTGTGTGTGCTTAGTCACTCATTTGTGTGCAACTCTGTGTAACCCTATGGACTGTAGCCCATCAGGCTCCTCTGTTCATAGACTTTTCCAAGCAAGAATACTGGAGTTGTTATCTTTCCCTTCTCCAGGGAACGTTTCCCATCCAGGGATCAAACCCTCTTTCTTGTGTCTCCTGCATTGCAGGCAGATTCTTTACCTGCTGTGCCACCTGAGAAGGTGGCAAACTTATACAAACTGCATAAGTCTATTAGCCTTTGACTAGTTCTAAGTATCAATTCATTCTAGTTTCTAGTGACTTATCTATGTGAACCCACAAGCCTGGTCAGGATGGTGTTTTCACTGCCTTATTAAGTTTACTCTTCTATTTCTCTGTTACTATCCAAACGGTATTCCTCCATATATCTCTAAGTGTGTAGACTTTTGCAAAATCTATGTATCAATCTCTTATCTCTTTCTTTCTCTATCATTTATCTATCTAACTGATATACTCAACAAAGTCTTATCTCTTTTTTGACTCCTTTATTACTATCTACTTGAAGGTAATCTCTTCTCTCTGAACTGCCATAACATTTATTGTTGATTTTCTACTGATTCCTGCCTAGAAGCCTTTATTCAGTGCTTCAAAAATAACAATAATAAGCTAGCTCCCAACTGTTCTTTAAATATATAGAGGGAACACTTATGAACTGTGATTTTATTCTTGAGGGCAGTATCTTGATGATTTATTATGGTAGATATTTCATGTAGTATTTAGCACAAAACCATGTATACATTAAACAGCAAATATTTATTACTTTGGAATTTAAAAGCTCTAATTTTCCTTTTCATTATACTCTTAGTTAGCTAGAGGGGAGGAAAAAATGTGAAGCTTTCAGCCAAAGAAAAAGAAATCATCCCATTGGCAGCTACATGGATGAACCTAGAGATTATCATACTTAATGAAGTTAAGTCAGAAAGAGAAAGACAGATACCATATGATATCACTAATATGTGGAATCTAAACTATGACACTAATTAGCTTATCTACAAAATAGAAACGGACTCACAGGCATAGAGAACAGACTTGTGGCTGCTAAAGGGGAGAGGGGGCGCAGAAGGGATCTATTGGGAGTTTAGGACTGACAGATGCAAACTACAATATTTATATAAAATGGATAAACAAAAAAGTCCTATTGTGTAGTATAGGAAACTATGAAATATCTTGTGGTAAACCACAATGGAAAAGAATATGACAAAGGGTATACTGACATAAAATAATTATTTTGCTATATTCCAGAAACTAAGACAACACTGTGCGGTAGTTTGAGCATTCTTTGGTATTGCCTTTCTTTGGAACTGGAATGAAAATTGACCTTTTCCAGTCCTGTGGCCACTAATGAGTTTTCCAAATTTGCTGGCATATTGAGTGCAGCACTTTCACAGCATCATCTTTCAGGATTTGAAACAGCTCACCTGGAATTCCATCACTTCCACTAGTTTTGTTCATAGTGATGCTTTCTAAGGCCCACTTAACTTCACATTCCAGGATGTCTGGCTCTAGATGAGTGGTCACATGATCATGATTATCTGGCTATTGAAGATCTTTTTTGTACAGTTCTTCCATGTATTCTTGCCACCTCTTCTTAATATTTTCAGCTTCTGTTAGGTCCATACCATTTCTGTCCTTTATCGAGCCCATCTTTGCATGAAATATTCCTTTGATATCTCTAATTTTCTTGAAGAGATCTCTAGTCTTTCCCATTCTGTTCTTTTCCTCTATTTGTTTGCATTGATCACTGAAGAAGGCTTTCTTATCTCTTCTTGTTATTCTTTGGAACTCTGCATTCACATGCTTATACCTTTCCTTTTCTCCTTTGCTTTTTGCCTCTCTTCTTTTCACAGTTATTTGTAAGGCCTCCCCAGACAGCCATGTTGGTTTTTTACATTTCTGTTCCATGAGGATGGTCTTGATCCTTGTCTCCTGTACAATGTCACAAACCTCATTCCATAGTTCATCAGGCACTCTATCTATGATGTTCAAGCTGGTTTTAGAAAAGGCAGAGGAACCAGAGATCAAATTGCCAACATCCGCTGGATGATGGAAAAAGCAAGAGAGTTCCAGAAAAACATCAATTTCTGCTTTATTGACTATGCCAAAACCTTTGACTGTGTGGATCACAATAAACTTTGGAAAATTCTGAAAGAAATGGCAATACCTGACCTGTCTCTTGAGAAATCTATATGCACATCAGGAAGCAACAGTTAGAACTGGACATGAAACTACAGACTGGTTCCAAATAGGAAAAGGAGTATGTCAAGGCTGTATATTGTCACTCTGCTTATTTAACTTATATCCAGAGTACATCACAAGAAATGCTGGATTGGAAGAAACACAAGCTGGAATCAAGATTGCTGGGAAAAATATCAATAACCTCAGATATGCAGATGACACCATCCTTATGGCAGAAAGTGAAGAGGAGCTCAAGGGCCTCTTAATGAAGGTGAAAGAGGAGAGTGAAAAAGTTAGCTTTAAGCTCAACATTCAGACAATGAACATCATGGCATCCGGTCCCATCACTTCATGGCAAATAGATGGGGAAACAGTGACATATATATTTTTAATAAGAAATCTAGCATTCTATTCATATTAAGTCAAACAAGTGCAATCAAAATGTCATAAACTTTTTAGTTTCTTAGTTAGAAAAAATTCATAAACTTTCTAAAATATATATATATATACATATTTTTGTATATGTATACAAAAACTTTTTTCTACTATGCTTGATAAAGGCTTTAGAAAGAACATCAAAAGAAGAGATGGAAAAATTGGAGAGCATAAACTAAATGAAATGGGAGCACTGAATATGAAATAGACAAAGTGAAACAAACTAGATAAAAGATCATCATAATATAGACTAATTGTTTTTTAACATGACTACGCATTAGAAGTACTACATCAACAACCTCAGATATGCAGATAGTAGCACTTTTAATGGCAGAAAGCAAAGAAGAACTAAAGAGCTTCTATATAAGGGTGAAGGAGGAGAGTGAAAGAGCCATCTTAAAACTAAATATTAAACTAAGATCATGGCATCTGGCCCCATTGCTGCATGACAAATAGAAGGGGAAAAGGTGGAAGTAGTAACAGATTTACTCTTGTTGGGCTCCAAAATCACTGTGGACAGTGACTGCAGCCATGAAATCAGAAGGCAATTACTTCTTGGCTGGAAAGCAGTGACAAACCTAGACAGTGTATTGAAAAGCAGAAACATTGCTTTGCCATCAAAGGTCCGTATAGTCAAGGGTATGGTCTTCCCAGTGGTCATTTATGGTTGTAAGAGCTGGACTGTAAAGAAGGCAGCACCAAAGAATTGATGCCTTTGAACTGTGGTGCTGCAAAAAAGTTCTGAGAGTCCCTTGTACAGCAAGATCAAACCAGTCAATCTTAAGAGAGATCAACCATGAATATTCACTGGAAGGACTGATGCTGAAGCTGAAGCTTCGGTAGTTTGGTCTTTGAAGCAAGCAGACAACTCATTGTAAAAGTCCCTGATCCTGGAAAAGATTGGGGGCAGAAGGAGAAGAGGGCATCAGAGGATGAGATGGCTGGACCTCATTACCAATGCAGTAACTTGAATCTGGGCAAACTCCAGGAGGTGGTGAGGGACAGCGAGGCTTGGAGTGCTGCAGTCCCTGGGGTCACAAAGTGTCAGACATGACTGGGAGACTGAACAACAACAGCAACAACACTCATTAGAAACATATCTGCAGCTCTGGAGAAAAAAAGCAATACCTGAGCATTTGCGTTTTTCAAAAATTTCAAGGTAATTCTGATACATGTCTGGATTTTAGAAAGTGACTACAGGTATTTCTATTAGATCCTAGTTTTGGTCATACAGAGTTCTATTATTTTTCTGTTGATATCCCTGGGGTCACAAAGTGTCAGACATGACTGGGAGACTGAACAACAACAGCAACAACACTCATTAGAAACATATCTGCAGCTCTGGAGAAAAAAAGCAATACCTGAGCATTTGCGTTTTTCAAAAATTTCAAGGTAATTCTGATACATGTCTGGATTTTAGAAAGTGACTACAGGTATTTCTATTAGATCCTAGTTTTGGTCATACAGAGTTCTATTATTTTTCTGTTGATCAATCATGATGCAATGGTATTGAGTAATAGTTACATAATCACAATGGTAAAAGATATTTATCAGTTTTCACAATCAATAGCCAGACAAATAAAAGATAATTACAATTGCAAGTAAAAATAGTTAATACTATTCGGGAGGCGTCAAGCAGAGTGATGTAAGTGGAAGTACATAAATTAACATGTTTTCATCCACCCAGTCAGTCTAGTATTTTGGTTGATACATTTAATCTATTGGCCTTTATCTTAATTATCACTATCAGTTCAGTTCAGTCGCTCAATCCTATCCGACTCTTTGAGATCCCATGAATTGCAGCACGCGAGGGTTCCTTGGTTATCACCATCTCCCGTAATTCACTCAGACTCACGTCCATCGAGTCCGTGGTGCCATCCAGCCATCTCATCCTCTGACGTCCCCTTCTCCTCCTGCCCCCAATTCCTCCCAGCATCAGAGTCTTTTCCAATGAGTCAACTCTTCACATGAGGTGGCCAAAGTACTGGAGTTTCACCTTTAGCATCATTCCTTCCAAAGAAATCACATGGGGTCGCGAAGAGTCGGACACGACTGATCGACTGAACTGAACTGAAGACGACATTGTACACCAACTATAATACAATTTTTTAAAAAATGTGTAATTCAAGTGGGAAGTTTGTATGAGTTGGGCCTGAAAGTGGCATGTCTTATTTCCATTCAAATTATTTGATTAGAACTCAATTGCATAGTTACACATAACTCCAAGGGAGATAGGAATTGTAATTTCTTTGTGTGCTCTGGAGGAAAGGGCACATTTTAGGGGGCTGGCTAAATATGTTTTAGGAATATATAGGAATTATCTGTTAAAGTCTATTGATGCTATAATGCTTTATCTTATAGTCTATATACCACTTGTACAAGCACTGTTATGATATTATGTTATAGTACATTCACATGTAATTTAAGCACTCATAGGAAGGAAAAGAAGAAACAAGACCAAATGGATCCTTAAATAAAATTCTAGAATATATTTATGTTGTTGTTTAGTTGCTAAGTTGTGTCTGATACTTTTGGACTATGCTAATTGTTACATCAAGTATCTACTATAATAAATCATTACTACCATCAAGATATTGACTTTAAGAATGAAGGCACAGTTCATAAATATTTTATCTCTAAACTTAAAGAACCTGTTGGAGTTAGTTTATTATGGACTGTAAACCACCAGGATCCTCTGTCCATGAGATTTCCCAGGCAAGAATACTGGAGTGGGTTACTATTTCCTTCTACATGGGATCTTCCTGACCCAGGGATCAAACCTGCATCTCTTGCATTGGCAGGCAGATTCTTTAGCACTGAGCAATATGGAAAGCCCAGAATATATTTATAGATAATGCTTAATAATTTTTTTTTTGGGGGGGGGAGGGAAATCTATAAAAGACATGGTATTAGTCAGGGCTTTCCACAGAAGATATTTGTATTATAATGAGTTGGTTCACAGATAAAAAGGATGACAAGTCCCATGATTCACAGAGTGATCAGCGAACTGGAGACCCAGGAAAGCCAATAAAATGGTTCCAGTCTGAAAACTGCAGGAGCTAGAGCCAGGAAGAGTCAATGTTTCAGATTGCATTTGAAGACAGGAAAAAGCCAGTGTCCTGTTGAAGGTATTCAAAATTCAGACCTTCAGCTGTTTGGATGAAGGCCTCTCACATTAGGGAGGACAATTTGCTTTATTCAGTCTATGAAATCAAGTCTTAGTCTTATGTAAAAACACCTCACAGAAACACTCAGAATTATGTTTGTCAACTTGGACATCCTGTGTCTTAGTCGACATACAAAATTAACCATCATTGACACTAAATAATGATATAATTACATATATATGTAATTAATCTCATTAACCTTCTGAAGATAGTGTGGATTTAGTCCTCTTTCATATTTTAAGTGTGAATTCAAAGTAAATCTTCATCATGATCATCAAAATCATCATCATCATCATCATAGGCAAATACCAAAATAATAATGTCTGAATTCTAAAGAAACATAAAAAAAATTAAAGTTATAATAACTTTTCTTCTCATTCTCCTTTCCAATAGCTAACCAGTAAAATAAGAAGAGGGAAGGAAAAATAGTACCGAGTAATTAATAAGGATTTAAATAGCGTCACTCAGATTAAAAGAAAATGAACTGTTTTCAGTGACATATTCTGAAAAGCATTTAACCAAAGTCTGTGAAATAATGTAATTTAACTGTGAAACTGGTGAACAATTTAAATATTCTTTTTCTTTTTAAATTTAAGTTAGGATTTTTCTGTCCAACCTGAAATTTATTTAAGAGCATGACTTTTTTGTATGAAACAATTTTTGTGAATTTAATTGTGATACAGATGATATTAACATATTCTAATTACAATTATTTCTAATAGTTTTATTAAAAAAAAACAACACAGACACTTTCCAAGTCAAGTGCTCATGTTGATCAAATAAGACAATGCCTCCAATCAAAGAAAGTTCTTCTTAGGTTTTTTTTTTTTTTTTTTTCACGTACCAAGAATTATCTTTGACAATCAGATGAACTGGAAAATTCTACCCTTGTCTTCCTATTAATACATGGTGAAATTCTCATTGTTATAGTAACTAGCAATATCTCTTTAAACCAGGAGGAAACACATTTTTTCCTCCATAGAAGTAAAGTTAGTGATCAACAAATAAACCTTCTGAGATGAGATAAACAAGATTTATATCAAATTCTATGCATGTGTGCATGCATGCTAAGTCTCTTCAACTGTGTCCAACTCTTTATAACCCTGTGAGTTATAACACTCCAGGTTCCTCTATCCATGGGGTTCTCCAGTCAAGAATACTACAGTGGGTTGCCATGTCCTTTTCCAAAGGATCTTCCTGACCCAGAAATCAAATCTGCATCTCTTATGTCTCCTGAATTGACAAGTACAATCTTTACCACTAGCACCACCTGGAAGCCCATTAAATTCTGTGTTTAGCCTTCAAAAAGTGCTTTTTCATCTAAGAAGAATGGTGCAGTTAATGTAAAAAAAAAGAAATCATTTAAGAACATAGGAGATTACAAGCTAAATATGAATCAAAAGTACAGTATTCTTGTTCAGTCACTAAGTCATGTCCAACTCTTTGTAATCACACACACTGCAGCATTCCAGACTTCCCTGTCCTTCACTATCTCCCAGAGTTTGCTCAAACTCATGTCCATTGTGCCCGTGAGGCCATCCAACCATCTCATCCTCTGTTGCTTCTCCTCCCTCCCTCAGTCTTTCCCAACATCAAGGTCTTTTCCAATGAACTGGCTCTTTGCATCAAGTGGACAAAGGATTGGTGCTTCAGCTTTAGCATCAGTCCTTCCAATGAATATTCAGGGCTGATTTCCTTTAGGATTGACTGGACATTGTGCCCGTGAGGCCATCCAACCATCTCATCCTCTGTTGCTTCTCCTCCCTCCCTCAGTCTTTCCCAACATCAAGGTCTTTTCCAATGAACTGGCTCTTTGCATCAAGTGGACAAAGGATTGGTGCTTCAGCTTTAGCATCAGTCCTTCCAATGAATATTCAGGGCTGATTTCCTTTAGGATTGACTGGTTTGATCTCCTTGATGTCCAAGGGACTCTCAAGAGTCTTTTTCAGCACCATGTTTTGAAAGCATCAATTTTTCAGTGCTCAGCCTTCTTTATGGTCCAACTCTCACATCCATACATGACTACTGGAAAAACTATTGCCTTGACTATATGGACCTTTGTCAGCAAAGTGATGTCTCTTATTATTAATATGCTAAGTTTCTCATAGTTTTTATTTCAAGGAGCAAGTGTCTTAATTTCATGGCTGCAGTCACCATCCACAATGATTTTAGAACCCAAGAAAATAAAGTCTGTCACTGTTTCCATTTTTTCCCCATCTATTTGCCATGAAGTGATGGGACCAGATGCTATGATCTTAGTTTTTTTAATGCTGTTTTAATCCAGGTTTTTCACTTTCTTCTTTCACTTTTATCAAGAAGCTCTTTATATCCTCTTTGCTCTCTGCCATTAGAACAGTGTCATCTGCATATCTGAGGTTACTGATATTTCTCCCAACAATCTTGATTCCAGCTTGTGATTCATCTAGCCCAGCATTTTTCATGATACACTATGCATGTAATCATCCTGCTTATTTAAGCAGTATGGCAATGTACAGGTCTGAAGTGCTCTTTTTCCTATTTGGAACCAATCTGTTGTTCCATGTACAGTTCTGACTGTTGCTTCTTGACCTGCATACAGATTTCTAAGGAGGTGAGAATCCACAGAGTATTGGTTATCTTTAGCTCAAATTATTTCTTATATAAAAGTGTCACATTTTGGAGAGGTTTGCTCTGAACTTTACAGTTCTTTCCATTTCTGTATGTTTCTTCCCCTCAGTTTGAAACTGTCTTTTCAGATATTTTTGTATAGCGAAATATTTTTAGGAAATAAAGTTTAATATTTTCCTCCAGAGAAAGGGGTAAGGATGCTCACTTTCCAGTATAATAAAATCTTTTCTTCAAATAAAAAAAAACCAACATGCTCACTATCTGCTATAAAGGGTCAAGTTCCCTCAAGTCAGGATCCCCTGCTCTAATGCAGTTCTGTTGGAAATAAGCTTCAGGGAACTACTGTGAAAATAATTATCCGATGCTCAATATTGTTGTGAGTAATAAGTTACTAATAATTATCAACTCATGAGTCAAAAATCTATCCATATCCATGAAACTACAGCAAACTACCTCCTAAGCTTAAATAGTAGTTTCAGAGTTCCTTTGTCTATGGTGGTCAAAATTACAAAGCAACATCAAAACTTACTGTTTTAAGTTCAATGTCTATTGGTTACTTCCATGTTTTGGCTATTGTAAATAGTGCTGCAATGAATATTTGGGTGCGTGTATCTTTTCAAATTATGGATTGCTCCACGTATAAGGCCAGGAGTAGGATTGCTGGATCATATGAAAGCACTATTTATATAAGATTAAGTTATTAAGAACACCTATTGACATAAATCCCATAGTCACTTTTTAAATGAAGATTTATCTGACATCATGGAATTCATCTTCAATAGTAATTCTTTACAGTATTTTGTGCTTCAATAAGATAAAATATTTATCTTGTTTCTCACTCAAAATAGAGTAGATGTCTTAATAATGGCCTTAACATTTTTTATGGGTTAACAGAAATACAACAGCACTGAAATAGACTGGGAATAAGCAAGTATGATCCAGATGAGGGAGATGGTGGAGTGTGCTATAAATCAGAGGTCAACTGCAGTGTCTCCAATGGGTAGCAAATCCAAATTTGTCCATGGCTAAAATCCCAGTTCTTGAGCTCTTTTCTGAAGCATATGTTCTGGAATGAAAAAGATGTTAAAATGGAAACTGCTGTTTTCTGTAGGAGCCTTTATTACAATGCAGTAAAAAATAACGAAAACAAAATAAGATGGGGCCATAAAACTAGTCTCTCTAAGAATGTACCAAAAGTATTAGGAAGCCTCTAGAACTTCAGAAATAATGGACTAAATAGAGTATTTCCTCTAACCACACTGCTCTTTAAAAAATGGTGACTATTTTAGAAGGATCCATGTTCATAATCTCATACGCTAGTAAAGTAATGCTCAGAATTCTCCAAGCCTGGCTTTAAAAATATGTGAACCATGAACTTCCAGATGGTCAAGCAGGTTTGAGAAAAGGCAGAGGAACCAGAGATCAAACTGCCAACATCCATGGATCATACAAAAAGCAAGAGAGTTCCAGAAAAACATCTATTTCTGCTTTATTGACTACTCCAAAGCTTTTGACTGTGTGAATCATAATATACTGTGGAGAATTCTGAAAGAGATGGCAACACCAGACCACCTAAACTGCCTCTTGGAAAATCTGTATGCAGGTCAGGAAGCAACAGTTAGAACTAGACATGGAACAACACACTGGTTCCAAATAGGAAAAGGAATATGTCAAGGTTGTATATTGTCACTCTGCTTATTTATATGAAGAGTACACCACAAGAAATGCTAGACTGGATGAAACGAAAGCTGGAATCTGGATTTCCTGGAGAAATATCAGTAACCTCAGATATGCAGATGACACCACCCTTATGACAGAAAGTGAAGAGGAACTAAAGAGCCTCTAGAGGAAAGTGAAAGAGGAGAGTGAAAAAGTTGGCATAAAGCTCAACACTTAGAAAACTAAGATCATGGCATCAGGTCCCATCACTTCATAGTAAATAGATGGTGAAAGAGTAGAAACAGTGGCTGACTTTATTTTGGGGGCTCCAAAATCACTGCAGATGGTGACTGCAGCCATGAAATTAAAAGACACTTGCTCCTTGGAAGGAAGTTACGACCACCCTAGACAGCATATTAAAAAGCAGAAACATTACTTTGCCAACAAGGGTCCATCTAGTCAAGCCTATGGTTTTTCCAGTAGTCATGTATGAATGTGAGAGTTGGACTATAAATAAAGCTGAGTGCAGAAGAATTGATGCTTTTGAACTGTGGTGCTGGAGAAGACTCTTGAGAATCCTTTGCACTGCAAGAAGACCCAACCAGTCCATCCTAAAGGAGATCAGTCCTGGGTGTTCATTGGAAGGACTGATGTTAAAGCCGAAACTCTAGTACTTTGGCCACCTGATGCGAAGTGCTGAGAAACTGGAAAAGATCCTGGTGCTGGGAAAGGTCGAGGGGAGAAAGAAAAAGGAATGACAGAGAATAAGATGGTTGGATGGCATCGCCAACTCAATGGACATGAGTTTGCATAAACTCTGGCAGTTTGTGATGGACAGGGAGGCCTGGAATGCTGGAGTTCATGGGGTTGAAAAAGGGGCGGGCACAACTGAGCCACTGAACTGAACTGAACAGAATGCTCATAATATCCAGGTTGGATGTGCTCACATTTTTTTTTCTAGATGACAGAATATGAAACATATACTTGGATTAACCATACAAGTACATTATCACAATGCTTTTTGTGCAACAGGTAGAATTAGTTCAAGGACTGACAGAATGTTGTCTTTGTACTGCCATCCCAGTACCTAGAATAGAGAAGACACCTGCTGTATGTCTATTGAATGACTAAGTTAATTTATATTTGCTTCGAAAAAAGGAATTTTATATGCCAATTAATGAAAATGGTTCCAGTTATACTAGCCCTGCCTGCAGGTAAATGTATTTTATTCATAATAATATAGATGCACATTTTGCTATTGTAAAAGTAAACATTGGCTTCCATGTACAACACAAAACTGCTAATGACATTATCATCTAAACTAACATATCATCTGATTTTCTAAAAGAAAAGCATTTCATATTTAGAGTAAGATATTATCAGAGGTATTTCAGAACTCTAGTGAGACAGTCTCTGAATATGTGCAGTATTTATTGTTGACACTTTGTACCTATCTTTCTCACAAAATCCATTAGCTTGCCATGTTATCAGGGGAAAAATAGTCTTTCAACATTAAACAAATTTGCAGTATTGAGATAGGCATCACTGTAGTAAGGAATAAAAAAATGGAAAAGACAATAGATAAGATTGCCTACAAGTGAGTCAGATTCTTTGACGATTTTAACTCTTACTGCATAAATATTTGAGTAGATCTCAAGTGAATATATATGCATATATTTTATCTTATAGCCATATTCACCAAAATACAACTATTCATCACTATTTCTTTGAAGCTAAATCTTATGAAAGGTGATCTACATGAATACCTCTTGTTTCAGAGCAGAATGTATAAAGATTAAATTTTTCTCACGTTCTTAGACTTTCTTGTCTGAAAATACCTCATTTTTCTCACTTTAACATATACAAGTTTTTCATTTTAGAAGTTTGAAAATACAAATTAAAGAAATAATCAGTGTCATTTCTAGGAATTTATATTGTAAGCTTTTTAAATTTATAATTGAAAGATATAATATGGAAATGAACCACAAGATATAAGCATTATATACATCTGAAGATCAGGCATCACCGGTAAGGTTTGGCCAAGTTAGCTATCCTGACCACTGACCTTGCATGTTACTGAAGAAGCAACTGAGACCTAAGGAGGCAAAATACTTTATTCTGGATTCCATGTGATAATTATAAAAGCTTTGTTTAAAAATCAAAGCTAATGTTGTTTTTACCAGATCAGAATACTGCTGTGAAGCTGTTGATGGACATTAGCTATACACCTAATTAGGACATAAAGATTCACGGTCTTCTGTCAGAGTTACTGACTATGCCAAAGCCTTTGATTCTGTGGATCTCAACAAACTGTGGGAAATTCTTAAAGAGATTAGAATACCAGATACCCTGACCTGCCTCCTTAGAAATCTGTATGCAGGTTAAGAAGTAACAGTTAGAACTGGCCATGGAACAAAAGATTGGTTCCAAATCAAGAAAGGAGTACGTCAAGGCTGTATATTGTCACCTCGCTTATTTAACTTATATGCAGAGTACTTCAAGAGAAATGCTGGACTGGATGAAGCAAAAGCTGGAATCCAGATTGCCAGGAGAAATATCAGTAACCTCAGATATGCAGATGACACAACCCTTATGGCAGAAAGTGAAGAACTAAAGAGCCTCTTGATGAAAGTGAAAGAGGAGAGTGAAAAAGTTGGCTTAAAGGTCAACATTCAGAAAACTAAAATAGTGGCCCCTGAGCCCATCAGTTCAGTTCAGTTTAGTTCAGTCGCTCAGTCGTGTCTGACTCTTTGTGACACCATGAACTGCAGCATGCCAGGCCTCCCTGTTCATCACTACCTCCTGGAGTTCACTCGGACTCACGTCCATCAAGTCTGTGATGCCATCCAGCCATCTCATCCTCTGTTGTCCCCTTCTCCTCCTGCCCCCAATCCCTCCCAGCATCAGAGTCTTTTCCAATAAGTCAATTCTTCACATGAGATGGCCAAAGTACTGGAGTTTCAGCTTTAACATCATTCCTTCCAAAAAAAATCCCAGGGCTGCTCTCCTTCAGAATAGACTGGTTGGATCTCCTTGCAGTCCATGGGACTCTCAAGAGTCTTCTGCAACACCACAGTTCAAAAGCATCAATTCTTTGGTGCTCCTGAGCCCATCACTTCATGGGAAGTAGATGTGAAAAGAATGTAAACAGTGACAGACTGTATATGGATGGGCTCCAAAATCACTGCAGATAGTGACTGCAGCCAAGAAATTAAAAGACACTCCTTGGAAGAAAAATTATGACCAACCGAGACAGCATATTTAAAGCAGAGATACTTTTCCAACAAAGGTCCATCTAATCAAAGCTTTGGTTTTTACAGTGGTCATGTATGGATATGAGAGTTGAACTATAAAGAAAGCTGAGTGCCTAAGAATTTAGGCTTTTGAACTGTGGTGTTGGAGAAGACTCTTGAGAGTCCCTTGGACTGCAGGGAGATCCAACCAGTCCATCCTAAAGGAAACCAGTCCTGGGTGTTCATTTGAAGGACTAATGGAGAAAATGAAACTCAAATACTTTGGCCATCTGATGCGAAGAGATGACTCATTTGAAAAGACCCTAATGCTGGGAAAGATTGAAGGCAGGAGAAGAAGGGGACGATAGAGGATGAGATGGTTGGGTGGCATCACTGATGCGATAGATGTGAGTTTGTGTAGGCTAAGGGAGTTGGTGATGGACATGGAGGCTTGGTGTGGTGTAGTCCATGCGGTCACAAAAAGTCAGACACAACTGAGTGACTGAACTGAACAATCAACATATATATACATATATATATGTATATATATATATCATACTGAGCACACATCACACATTATTTGAATGTTTTGTGTAAATTTGTACCAATAGTAATACCATACTTATAGACCTCTCATCAACTCACACATTCACAAGGAATTTCTGAGGTCATTTGGCCTTTTTCAACTCTTGTAGAGTGAAATATTTTGTCATTATTGAGAATTGTGTCAATTGTTTAGATTTAATTTTTTTCATTTTTATTTTAATGCTTCTCAGCTTATCTCATAAATCCTCATATTCTACCTTTTCTCTTTGACATAGATTTCTCCCTACTTGCCACAAGTCCTACTTACTGCTAGGCCATCTTTGCTTTCATTATTTGTTCTACTTTTAATATATATTTCAAGTATATCTCTATTGAAGAAATATTATCTGTTTTTCAAGGCTCAGAATAAGTACTATATGTTTTCATCATTTGCTGATTTCCCCAACTGAGCTGTGTGGGTATTTTATAGATAGTAAATATTGTGGCTATGCCTCCATTTCATTAATTTTTATTGTTAAATTTATTTATTTGTTTTGACATATAGCTAATTTACAATATGTTAACTTCAGATTTAAAGCAAAGTGATTTAGTGTTGTTGCTACTACTAAGTCACCTCAGTCATGTCCAACTCTATGTGACCCCATAGACAGCAGCCCACCAGGCTCCCTCGTCCCTGGGATTCTCCAGGCAAGAACACTGGATTAGGTTGCCATTTCCTTATCCAATGTATGAAAGTGAAAAATTAAAGTGAAGTCTCTCAGTCGTGTCCGACCCTTAGCGACCCTGTGGACTATAGCCCACCAGGCTCCACTGTCCATGGGATTTTCCAGGCAAGAGTACTGGAGTGGGGTGCCATTGCTTTCTCCGGATTTAGTGTTTTATATATATATATATACACACACACATACATACATATATATATACATACACACACACATACATAAGTATATATTTAGGCTATTTTCTATTTAATAACTCAGTATTTGTGTTCTATATATATGTATATACATATTATATATATGTGTGTGTGTTATAGTGCATATGTGCATAGGTTCTTTTCCATTATAGTTTATTACAAGATATTGAATATAGTTCCCTGTTCTTTACAGTAGATCCTTGTTGTTTATCCATTTTATATATAGTAGTTTGTATATATTAATCCCAAACTCCTAGTTTATGCCCCTCTTTCCTCTTTGATAATAAGTTTGTTTTCTAAGTCTGTGGGTCATTCCTGTCTTATAAATAAGTTCGTTTGCATCATCATTTGTTTAAGATTCCACATGTCGTTGATATCATAGGCTACTTGTCTTTGTCTGACTTATTTCACTTAGTATGACAATCTCTAGGTCTTCACAGGCACACACGCATGCTTCGTTTTTCAGTTGTGTTCACCTCTTTGGGACTTACTGGACTGCAGCCCACCAGACTCCTCTCTTCATGGGATTTTTCAGGCAAGAATACTGGAGTAGGCTGCCATTTCCTTCCCTGGGAGATCTTCCTGACCCAGGGATCAAATCTACACTTTCTGTGTCTCCAGCACTGCAGGTAGATTCTTTACCCACTGAGCTATCAGGAAATAATCTGTGATAATTTATATTATTATATTATATAATCCATATAATTCATATTATTATATAAACATTACTTAGTATTTATTCATTAACAATTTTAATAAATAAATAAAAATTAATTCATTAAAAATTTATTAAATATTTAATACATCTAATAATCAAATAATTAATTAACTAAATGAGATATTTAAGATCTTTAATAAAATAATTAATAAATTTTAATAAATCATAAATTTATTTATTAATAGTTATTTATTATTATAAATACTGTTATATAATTTTATATTATTATATTTGTATAGAATTATATAAATTACAGATTTTTATTTCCTGATAGCTCTATAATAATTAAATTATTATAAAATAATTTATAATTTTATTACCTATCTGTTCAGTTCAGTTTAGTTCAGTTGCTCAGTCCTGTCCGACTCTTTGTGACCCCATGAATCCTAGCAGGCTAGGGCTTCTTGTATATCAGACTCACGTCCATTGAATCAGTGATGCCATCCAGTCATTTCATCCTCTGTTGTCCGCTTCTCCTCCTGCCCCCAATCTCTCCCAGCATCAGTCTTTTCCAATGAGTCAACTATTCACATGAGGTAGCCAAAGTACTGGAGTTTCAGCTTTAGCATCATTCCTTCCAAAGAAATCCCGGGGCTGATCTCCCTTCAGATTGGATTAATAAATCATAAATTTATTTATTAATAGTTATTTATTATTATAAATACTGTTATATAATTTTATATTATTATATTTGTATAGAATTATATAAATTACAGATTTTTATTTCCTGATAGCTCTATAATAATTAAATTATTATAAAATAATTTATAATTTTATTACCTATCTGTTCAGTTCAGTTTAGTTCAGTTGCTCAGTCCTGTCCGACTCTTTGTGACCCCATGAATCCTAGCAGGCTAGGGCTTCTTGTATATCAGACTCACGTCCATTGAATCAGTGATGCCATCCAGTCATTTCATCCTCTGTTGTCCGCTTCTCCTCCTGCCCCCAATCTCTCCCAGCATCAGTCTTTTCCAATGAGTCAACTATTCACATGAGGTAGCCAAAGTACTGGAGTTTCAGCTTTAGCATCATTCCTTCCAAAGAAATCCCGGGGCTGATCTCCCTTCAGATTGGACTGGTTGATCTCCTTGCAGTCCAAGGGACTCTCAAGAGTCTTCTGCAACACCACAGTTCAAAAGCATCAATTCTTCAGCACTCAGCCTTCTTCACAGTCCAACTCTCACATCCATATGACCATAGGAAAAAACCATAACCTTGACTAGATGAACCTTAGTCAGCAAAGTAATGTCTCTGCTTTTGAATATGCTATCTAGGTTGGTCATAACTTGTCTTCCAAGGAGTAAGTATCTTTTAATTTCATGGCTGCAATCACCATCTGCAGTGATTTGGGGGCCCCCCAAATTAAAATCTGACACTGTTTCCACTGTTTCCCCATCTATTTCCCATGAAGTGATGGGACCAGATGCCATGATCTTTATTTTCTGAACGTTGAGCTTTAAGCCAACTTTTTCACTCTCCTCTTTCACTTTCATCTAAAGGCTTTCAAGCTCCTCTTCGCTTTCTGCCATAAGGGTGGTGTCATCTGCATATCTGAGGTTATTGATATTTATCCTGGCAATCTTGATTCCAGCTTGTGTTTTTCCAGTCCAGCATTTCTCATGATGTACGCTGCACAGAAGTTAAATAAGCAGGGTGACAATATACAGCCTTGACGTACTCCTTTTCTTATTTGAAATCGGTCTATTGTTCCATGTCCAGTTCTAACTGTTGCTTCCTGATCTGTAATCCATGATAATCTCTAGGTCTTTCCGTGTTGCTTCAAATGACATTATTTCATTTTTTAATTGCCAAGTAATATTCCATTGTGTGTTTATATCATATTTTTATCCTTTCATCTTCAATGGCATTTACATTGCTTCCATGTCTTGGCTGTTGTAAATAGTGCTGCTATGTCTCAATCTTATATTTACTGTTTTAATTCCAATTTTTCCACTTTCTAGACATGTTGTCTTGAACAAATTCCTTAATTTTCTAAGTCACACTCTCCACTTCTGTTTAAGGTGGATGCTAATTTCTACTCTAGCCAATTTATAGAATTGTTGTGTGAAAAGAGTAGAACAATGATTTAATATTACATTAAAGTTACATTAATGTTTTCATCTTAGCTAGGCAGCAAAGGACTTGAAATTGAAAAGCAGATAGAATCCTAGTCTGACTAGAATGTTCTAAGCAAGATGTTGTGTGATCACTAATGAATTTGGATATAGCCTGAATTTCAATTCGATTGCACTCTCCAGAAAAATTATTATTCATGCACAGATCCATATTTTTCATCTGTCCATCTCACTTAGAGCTTTGAACATGGTAGATATTGAAACAGATATTGAACAGAAAAGCCATGTACTTTCAAATGTTTCACAAATTACAGATTATTCCTGCCCAAAAGAGATGCTTCAGAATGTGGTGAGGCTTTAAATAGCAGAAGATTCAGATCAAAACCCAGTTTATTAACTTGTCCACACAGTCGATGAATACAGTACATTATTTTACAAGTAATGTAACATTTCCCAACATGACTGAGCACCCACACTGTTGCTTCTGTTTGGGCTCTAAGTCATGGTTATAAAGTTACATAGGAATCAACATCATCTTCACATGGTGCCTAAGGAATATTTTACCATATTGAACAATTCATACTCCCTTAAATTCTGGGTGTGTGTAAGTATGTCTAGACATAATATATGAGATGTGTGATAGTTCTTTCTCCATATTGACAACTAGCTGGTCATTGAACACCAGCATTGCCATTATTTGGTATAAAAAATATTTAATATTAGTTGCATTAAATTTTTAAAACATTTCAATCTTATTTAAATAATTTAATAAATTATTGGGTGCAATATGATATAATGTTGATAACCTAATTGGTAATGAAAACTGTATACAAGAATGAATTTTGGCCAAACTTTAAAAGAACTCTTTGGTTATAAATTACCTACCACTTGAATATTTTACTGGAGACAGGACATTAACTATGCCAGTAATGATGACATCCGTTGGAACAATTCAAAGATTATATATGAGATTTTTCTGGATCTCTCTAAAGATGGAGCATATTGATGGAACACATTTCAAATCTGACATGATGGGAATGCTGACTAAATCTTTTTTTAAACGTAATGAGATTAAATCTAGAGAAAATGTAAACTGTACTAAAAGAGTGCAACAAAACAGCTAAAGATTCTCCAAATAAAGTGCAAGACATGGTTAGTAGAAAAAATAAAATTCTGAATTTCCTTACTCACAGGATTTTTTTTTTTTTTTTTGCTAGTAAAAAGCTGGCAAATGCTTAATGACAACAACAAATACAGCTCAAGTAGAATTCAGATAGATGTATATTCAACTGTATCACTATTAAAGGGATTTATAAATATTTAGGGGGGGAAAAAGCAAAAGAAACTGCATGTGACATATGAAACAACAACAACAATAAATTCTTCAATGAAATACATAAACATCAGGGAAATATTACAAAATATTTGCATAACTTTGAAAAAGATTCACATAGACACAAAACCTGAAATTACTTTCCATAGAGACACTTCTTTTGGCATTATATATTGTGGTGGAGAAGGCAATGGCACCCCACTCCAGTATTCTTGCCTAGAAAATCCCATGGATGGAGGAGCCTGGTGGGCTGCAGTCCATGGGGTAGCTAAGAGTCGGACATGACTGGGTGACTTCACTTTCACTTTTCACTTTCATGCATTGGAGAAGGCAATGGCACCCCACTCCAGTATTCTTGCCTAGAAAATCCCATGGATGGAGGAGCCTGGTGGGCTGCTGTCTATGGGGTCACACAGAGTCAGACATGACTGAAGTGACTTAGCAGCAGTAGCAGCAGCATATATTGTGGTGTTTTCTCAATCAAAGAGAGATCTGAAAGTATTAAATAATTTCTATTTCTATTTTTTATTACAGCATATAAGTATCAAAATATTGAGGGAAAATAACTTCTAAATTATTATAAGTCTCTAGATGATGCTTTAAGAACTAGTGAATATTGCCATATGTTAGTAATAAAATTTATATGATAAATTTAAATATTTTACAATAATTTCCATAATAAATTTATTTATTGTAATTGATTATAACATTTAATATAACA
>SJYC01128393.1:0-33647 GCA_006408675.1 Madoqua kirkii | reverse complement strand
TAATATAACACCATTAACTATTTTTAAATCTATTCTTTTATAAATCAGGAAGTTCTAGTTAATAAATTTCTCTACATTGAGATGCTTTTAAAAATAACTAAAGTTTTAAAAAATCAAGAATGGGTGTCTAATATTTCATTGCTATCAGTAGAAGATAAATTGTGTGAAAAACAGCTAATTATAGTAACATAATTAAGGATTCTACTGGAATGAAGTCAAGAAAATGAAATACTGTGGAATAAATATATAATAACTTATTAACTGAGTTTCCCAGGTGGTTCAGTGGTAAAGAATCCCCTTGCCAGTGCAGGAGAGGTGGGTTCAGTCCCTGAGTGAGAAAGATTTCCCTGGAGAGGAAAACTCAACCCACTCCAGTATTCTTGCCTGTCCCATGGATGGAGGAACCTGGAGGTTACAGTCCATGGAGTCACAAAGAGTTGGACATGACTTAGCTGGTAAAGAGTCCTCCTGCAATGCAGGAGACCCCAGTTCGATTCCTGGGTCAGAAAGATCCACTAGAGAAAGGATAAGCTACCCCCTCCAGTATTCTTTGGTTTCCCTTGAGGCTCAGTTGGTAAAGAATCTGCTTGCAATGTGGGCAACCTGGGCTCGATACCTGGATTGGGAAGATACTCTCGAGAAGAGAAAGGCTACTCACTCCAGTATTCTGGCCTGGAGAATTCCATGGACTGTGTAGTCCATGCAGTCACAGAGTCAGACTCGACTGAGTGACTTTCACTTTCTCTTTCCACTTTAGCGATCAAACAATAGCAACAAATTTATTAATTATGCATGTTTTTATATTTTTATTCAAACATATTGCTAGTTTATCATCAGAAGAATCAGACATGTGCAATAACAATTTAACTCAGTCATACATTGCCTACTTTAAATAAAAAAACAGACGTCTATACATATATATTGGGGGTTCTTTGGTGGCACAGGGGTAATGAATCTGCCTGCCAATGCAGCAGACACAGGAGACAGGAATTCTATCCCTGGGTCAGGAAGATTCTCTGGAGGATATAGTGGCAGTCCACTCCAGTGTTTTGCCTGGGAAATTCCATGGACAGAAGAGCATGCAGGCTACAGTAATGGGTTGCTAGAGTTGGATACGGCTGACCACTAAGTACACACATATTTATATATATTACTCTTATTGTGAGGAAACTTTGAAAAGATAGGTGGCTTGTCCCCACATCTGCTAACATGGTTCATCATTTCTAATATGTAAATCCATAACATGAAGGTCTTGTCTTGGATTCTTGTCACTATCCACAAATTTTAACTGAGAGACCTATACAGAATACACTCAACTTTTGGACTCTCCTAATTAAACACACTATGCCACTATGTATATATATTGCAAGATATAAGTCACTTCCAGGGCTTATACTTTTCAGAGATAATATTGACATTAATTTAAGAAGATATGAAATATTATATCTTGTCAAAACTATGCCAGCCTTGGATAAGTTCCTATTTTCTGTCTGTCTTATATTGACCATATCTGTGCTCTGCAGAAGAAATTACTTTTCCTATTACTTGATTTATGTGCATATTTTCTTTGTTAAGTTGGCCTCAGGACATACTGTCAATGGTATTTTTTGAACTTTGTAAAATAATCAGCATATAAAATCAAGCATGACATATTTAGAAAGACAGACCTCTCTTGACTGTTCTGATAGATATCTTTCATCTCATTTTTTTCTGAAGCAGTTCCATTTGATTATCAGAAATCACTATTTAATCTTGCTGAGAACTACATACCTATAAGTATAACCTTACAATCATAAGTTGGACTTAGCTATGTCAAACATAGAATGTAAAAATCAACTATCCTGCCCTTCTGTCTCTAAATTAACATGAGGAAGACAGCACATTTACAAAAGAAAATTGAGGCCAGAATTATCATGAAATTAAAAGATGCTTACTCCTTGGAAGGAAAGTTATGACCAAAGTGGACAGCATATTAAAAAGCAGAGACATCACTTTGTCAACAAAGCTCCATGTAGTCAAGGCTATGGTTTTTCCAGTGGTCATGTATGGATGTGCGAGTTGGACTATAAAGAAAGCTGAGTGCAGAAGACTGATGCTTTTGAACTGTGGTGTTGGAGAAGACTCTTGAGAATCCTTTGGACTGCAAGGAGATCCAACCAGTCCATTCTAAAGGAGATCAGCCCTGGGTGTTCTTTGGATGGAATGATGCTAAAGCTGAAGCTCTAGTACTTTGGGCACCTCATGCGAAGTGTTGACTTATTGAAAAAGACTCTGATGCTGGGAGGGACTGGGGGCAGGAGGAGAAGGGGACGATCGAGGATGAGATGGCTGGATGGCATCACTGACTCGATGGACGTGAGTCTGAGTGAACTCTGGGAGCTGGTGATGGACAAGGAGGCCTGGCGTGCTGCAGTTCATGGGGTCACAAAGAGCTGGACACGACTGAGCAACTGAACTGAACTCAACTGAATGTGTACAGTTTATACAAAAATTATCCCAATTCTCTAGCTCTCCTTGTATCCATGCTCTTTGCTATATGACCTGGTAGTTTCTCTCATTATTAAGCGTGTTCTTTTTTTTTGGTCACCTTTGGACTCTGGGTTGGCTTTGTGACTTGTTTTGGTAGGGAATTATTATGGAAATGGCAGTGTGTCATTTCTGTGAACGAGTCTCAGAACCTATCATGTGCTTCCACTAGCTCTTTTAAAAT
Organism: Madoqua kirkii; assembly: GCA_006408675.1. Lineage (NCBI taxonomy): Eukaryota > Metazoa > Chordata > Mammalia > Artiodactyla > Bovidae > Madoqua > Madoqua kirkii. The sequence goes on along the minus strand of SJYC01128393.1, from coordinate 30,937 downwards.
AAGGCTGGACTAACCTGCTGGATAATGAGGAATATATGACCGTGACACTGACATTAACCCACGCATCAGTCAGTGAACCACCAGATATGTAAGTAAAGTCATCCTAGAACAGCCAATCCCATAGCCAATTCACCAGTTGATGCAGGAAGGGACCTAGCTGACATCAGCTGAACCTACTTGGCCTTAAAGAGTAGATTTACTCATGTTCAAATCCATAGACTTAGTCATAGACTCGGGGGAAATAATTCATAATTGTTTGTTTAACCTTCTAAATTTTAGAGTGGTCTATCACACATCAATAGATAACTGATACAGATGGAAATGACTGGGAGAAAGTCTAGATGTTAGGTACAAGGAAGAAGGGACAACAAAGAGACTTTTGAACTGAGCGGGACGGAATGATAAAATGTTAGCAATGCAGGCATTTGGGATTTATCCATATAAGAGCTACAAAAAGCACTAAGGCACTAAGGAAGTACTAGAGAAAGTTTGTCATAAAACAAGGGAAAGACAGGGTGACTTTAGCAAAATAATCAAGAAGATTAATTAAAAACATCACTGGTAAGATAAGCAGATGCCTCATCAGGCAAATTACTTTGGCCGTTGAGTGGCTGGATTAGGGAGGGTTTGTGTGCAGTATTCAGTTGTGTCCAACTCTTTCTGACCACGTAGACAGTAGCCTGCCAGGTTCCCATTTCCATAGGATTTCCAAGGCAGGAATAGTGGAGTGGGTTGCCATTTCCTACTCCAAGGGATCTTCCTGACCCAGGGATTGAATCTGTGGCTCTTGAACCTCCTTCATTGGTGAGTGAGTGAGTGAGTGAAGTTGCTCAGTCCTGTCCAACTCTTTATGACCCCGTGGACTATAGCCTACCAGGCTTGTCCATCCATGGGATTCTCCAGACAAGAATACTGGGGTGGGTTGCCATTTCTTTCTCCAGAGGATCTTCCCAACCCAGGGATCAAACTCAGGTCTCCCACATTGCAGGCAGACGCTTTAACCTCTGAGCCACCAGGGAAGCCCCCTTTCAATGGTACCTACTCCTTCATTGGTAGGTGGTTCTTTACAACTGTGCCACCTGGGAATCCTCAGTGAAGGTTTCAGTTCAGTTCAGTCAATCAGTCATGTCCAACTGTTTGCAACCCCATGAACTGTAACACATCGGGCCTCCCTGTCCATCACCAATTCCCAGAGTTTAACCAAATTCATGTCCATTGAGTCAGTGATGCCATCTCACCCAGCCATTCTCATCCTCTGTTGTTCCCTTCTACTCCTGCCGTCAATCTTTCCCAACATCAGAGTCTTTTCAAATGAGTCAGCTCTTCATATTAGGTGGCCAATGTATTGGAGTTTCAGCTTCAACATTAGTCCTTCCAAGGAACATTCAGGACTGATCTCCTTTAGGACGGACTGATTGGATCTCCTTACAGTCCAAGGAATTCTCAAGAGTCTTCTCCAACCTTGTATCCATGCTCTTTGCTATATGACCTGGTAGTTTCTCTCATTATTAAGCGTGTTCTTTTTTTTTGGTCACCTTTGGACTCTGGGTTGGCTTTGTGACTTGTTTTGGTAGGGAATTATTATGGAAATGGCAGTGTGTCATTTCTGTGAACGAGTCTCAGAACCTATCATGTGTTCCACTAGCTCTTTTAAAATAAGGCTGGACTAACCTGCTGGATAATGAGGAATATATGACCGTGACACTGACATTAACCCACGCATCAGTCAGTGAACCACCAGATATGTAAGTAAAGTCATCCTAGAACAGCCAATCCCATAGCCAATTCACCAGTTGATGCAGGAAGGGACCTAGCTGACATCAGCTGAACCTACTTGGCCTTAAAGAGTAGATTTACTCATGTTCAAATCCATAGACTTAGTCATAGACTCGGGGGAAATAATTCATAATTGTTTGTTTAACCTTCTAAATTTTAGAGTGGTCTATCACACATCAATAGATAACTGATACAGATGGAAATGACTGGGAGAAAGTCTAGATGTTAGGTACAAGGAAGAAGGGACAACAAAGAGACTTTTGAACTGAGCGGGACGGAATGATAAAATGTTAGCAATGCAGGCATTTGGGATTTATCCATATAAGAGCTACAAAAAGCACTAAGGCACTAAGGAAGTACTAGAGAAAGTTTGTCATAAAACAAGGGAAAGACAGGGTGACTTTAGCAAAATAATCAAGAAGATTAATTAAAAACATCACTGGTAAGATAAGCAGATGCCTCATCAGGCAAATTACTTTGGCCGTTGAGTGGCTGGATTAGGGAGGGTTTGTGTGCAGTATTCAGTTGTGTCCAACTCTTTCTGACCACGTAGACAGTAGCCTGCCAGGTTCCCATTTCCATAGGATTTCCAAGGCAGGAATAGTGGAGTGGGTTGCCATTTCCTACTCCAAGGGATCTTCCTGACCCAGGGATTGAATCTGTGGCTCTTGAACCTCCTTCATTGGTGAGTGAGTGAGTGAGTGAAGTTGCTCAGTCCTGTCCAACTCTTTATGACCCCGTGGACTATAGCCTACCAGGCTTGTCCATCCATGGGATTCTCCAGACAAGAATACTGGGGTGGGTTGCCATTTCTTTCTCCAGAGGATCTTCCCAACCCAGGGATCAAACTCAGGTCTCCCACATTGCAGGCAGACGCTTTAACCTCTGAGCCACCAGGGAAGCCCCCTTTCAATGGTACCTACTCCTTCATTGGTAGGTGGTTCTTTACAACTGTGCCACCTGGGAATCCTCAGTGAAGGTTTCAGTTCAGTTCAGTCAATCAGTCATGTCCAACTGTTTGCAACCCCATGAACTGTAACACATCGGGCCTCCCTGTCCATCACCAATTCCCAGAGTTTAACCAAATTCATGTCCATTGAGTCAGTGATGCCATCTCACCCAGCCATTCTCATCCTCTGTTGTTCCCTTCTACTCCTGCCGTCAATCTTTCCCAACATCAGAGTCTTTTCAAATGAGTCAGCTCTTCATATTAGGTGGCCAATGTATTGGAGTTTCAGCTTCAACATTAGTCCTTCCAAGGAACATTCAGGACTGATCTCCTTTAGGACGGACTGATTGGATCTCCTTACAGTCCAAGGAATTCTCAAGAGTCTTCTCCAACACCACAGTTCAAAAGCATCAATTCTTCAGTGCTCAGCTTTCTTTATAGTCCAACACTCACATCCATACATGACTACTGGAAATACCATAGCTGTGACAAGATGGACTTTTGTTGGCAATGTAGCATCTCTGCCTTTTAATATGCTGTCTAGGTTGGTCATAACTTTTCTTTGAAGGAGTAAGTGTCTTTTAAATTCCATGGCTGCATTCCCACTTTGCAGTGACTTTGGAACCACCCAAAATAAAGTTTGACCCTGTTTCCACTGTTTTCCCATCTACTTGCCATGAAGTGATGAAACCACATGCCATGATTTTAGTTTTCTGAATGTTGAGCTTTAAGCCAACTTTTTCACTCTCCACTTTCACTTTCATCAAGAGGCTTTTTAGTTCGTCTTCACTTTCTGCCATAAGGGTGGTGTCACCTACATATCTGAGGTTATTGATATTTCTCCCAGCAATCTTAATTACAGTTTGTGCTTCTTTCACCCCAGCGTTTCTCATGATGTGCTCTGCATATAAGTTAAATAAGCAGGATGACAAAATACAGCCTTGACGTACTCCTTTTCCTATTTGGAACCAGTCTGTTGGTCCATGTCTAGTTCTAACTATTGCTTCCTGACCTGCATATAGGTTTCACAAGAGGCAGGTTAGGTAGTCTGGTATTCCCATCTCTTTCAGAATTTGCCACAGTTTATGGTGATCCACACAGTCAAAGGCTCTGACATAGTCAATAAAGCAGAAATAGATGTTTTTCTGAAACTTTCTTGCTTTTTTGATAATTCAGCGGATGTTGGCAATTTGATCTCTGGTTCCTCTGACTTTTTTAAAGCAGCTTGAAAGACCTGGAAGTCCATAGTTCACATATTGCTGAAGCCTGGCTTGGAGAATTTTGAGCATTATTTTACTAGCATGTGAGTGAAGTGCAATTGTACTAGCAGTAGTTTGAGCATTCTTTGGCATTTCCTTTCTTTGGGATTGGAATTAAAACTGACCTTTTCCAGTACTGTGGCCACTGCTGAGTTTTCCAAATTTGCTGGCATATTGAGTGCAGCACTTTCACAGCATCATCTTTCAGGATTTGAGATAGCTCAACTGAAATTCCATCACCTCCACTAGCTTTGTTCATAGAGATGCTTCCTAACACCCACTTAACTTCACATTCTAGGATGCTTGGCTCTAGGTGAGTAATCATACTATCGTGATTATATGGGTCATGAAGAACTTTTTTTGTACAGCTCCTCTGTGAATTCTTGCCACCTCTTCTTAATATCTACTGTTTCTGTTAGGTCCATACAATTTCTGTCCTTTATTGAGCCCATCTTTGCATGAAATGTCCCCTTGGTATCTATAATTTTCTTGAAGATATCTCTAGTCTTTCCCATTCTACTGTTTTGCTCTATTTTTTTTTGCACTGATCATTGAGGAAGGCTTTCTTATCTCTCCTTGCTCTTCTTTGGAACTCTGCATTCAGATGGGTATCTTTCTATTTCTCCTTTGCTTTTGGCTTCCTTTCTTTGCACAGCTATTTGTTCAGCCTCCTCAGAGAGCCATTTTGCTTTTTCTGCATTTCTTTTCCATGGGGATAGTCTTGATCCCTGTCTCCTGTACAATGTCATGAACCTCTGTCCATAGTTCATGAGGCACTCTGTCTATCAGATCACTCACTTCCTCTGTGTAATCATAATGGATTTGATTTCAGTCATACCTGAATGGTCTAGTGGTTTTTACCTACTTTCTTCAATTTAACTCTGAATTTAGCAATAAGGTGTTCATGATCTGAGCCATAGTCAGCTCCCGGTCTTATTTTTGCTGACTTTATAGAGCTTGTCCATCTTTGGCTGCAAAGAATATAATCATTCTGATTTCAGTATTGACCATCTGGTGATGTCCATTTACGAAATATTCCTCTGTGTTTCTTATAGTTTCAGTTCAGTTCAGTTCAGTCGCTCAGTCATGTTCGACTCTTTGAGACTCCATGAATCACAGCACACCAGGACGCCCTGTCCATGACCAACCCCCAGAGTTCACTCAGACTCGCAGCCATCAAGTCAGTGATGCCATCCAGCCATCTCATCCTCTGCCATCTCCTTCTCCTCCTGCTCCCAATCCCTCCCAGCATCAGAGTCTTTTCCAATGAGTCACCTCTTTGCATGAGGTGGCCAAAGTCCTAGAGCTTCAGCTTTAGCATCATTCCTTCCAAAGAACACCCAGCTTGGATCTCCTTTAGAATGGACTGGTTGCATCTCCTTGCAGTCCAAGGGACTCTTAAGAGTCTTCTCCAACATCACAATTCAAAAGCATCAGTTCTTCAGTGCTCAGCCTTCTTCACAGTCCAACTCTCACATCCATACATGACCACTGGAAAAACCATAGCCTTGATTAGACGAACCTTAGTGGGCAAAGTAGTGTCTCTGCTTTTGAATATACTATCTAGGTTGCTCATAACTTTTCTTCCAAGGAGTAAGCATCTTTTAATTTCATGGCTGCAAGGAGAATTCATATATCTTTGGGATCAAATCATCTTCTTGGAATTAATGACAGTTACGTGTGAATCTGACTTAGCTATTGCAAATCCATCAATCAGATGGCGAGACTATTCCTTAGGCATATTACAGAGTCATAAAACTTCAACATCACATTTAATTCTAGAGATAAAAGTCTCTATGGAATCATAATTTCTTTTGATTAAAAATACAGCAATTTCTAGAAGCATGCTGTGCACGGCTCCTTTTCCCCGACTTAAATTTTGGCATCATTAAAATGCTCTGCATGATGTGATTATGGCTGGTGATGCAGTTGTTATGGGATATGCCCTGCAGCCCCCATTGAGAGCTGCACAGTCCTATTTCAGGAGGTTGCTTTTCTTTCAGCACCCTCTGTCTAAACTCAGCTATCTAAATATTAATCCTCAGCAATTAGAAAAGAATAATTAATGCTTTCCAAGTTTGTCACATGACCTGAAATCATACAACTTGCCTGGCTGAAAAGCTACATTTATGTAACCAATATATTTACATAGGAAAGCTCCGCAGAGTCACAGCTGAGGAGTCTGACTGAGACATCAATGTGGAATGACTTCAAAGTAATATGCCTTCCTAATGGTAATGCCTTGTGTTATGGTCAGGGTACAAACTCAGAGATGGAAGAGCTGATAAAACTACAGAAATGAAAATTCTACCTTCTGAGGACCATTTGTATAGCTTGACATGGGAAGCTTTCTGGTTTGTAGTTCACCAAGATACTCATTAGATCTCTCCTAGGAGTCATACACCAGTGAAAAGAACATTTTTTTAAAAAGGTTCTGTCTCTTCAAAATGTAGACGAGGAGATGCATGCAACAAATAATTTTTTTAAAGGGTGCTAAGTATCATCATTGAATTATAGGTGCAATTTGCTACCAGGCTAAGGAAAAAAAAAAAAAAAAGACAATTATTTGCCCCATCTTTAAAATACAACAAGATCCAGGTCAATTTAAAAACTATATTAAATACTTTTAATAATTATATTATCACATAATGCTTCTGAATTTTGTTAGTATAATAAAAATACTAGACATATTTACTCTGTGGATTTATCAAGAGGCTAACAACTCTGCTACTGGTTTTAAGATAGAAGGTTTCATCTTTAATCAGTGATACAGAAAATATGTTATTCAGACATTAGATGGAATTTAATCTCCAATTATGTATTCCTCAGCTTTTATCAAATGCCCAGCTAAGAAAAATGATAATTAAGATAGCCAGCAAATTTGGAAAACTCAGCAGTGGCCACAGGACTGGAAAAGATCAGTTTTCATTCCAATCCCAAAGAAAGGCAATGCCAAAAAATGCTCAAACTACCTTACAGTTTCACTCATCTCACACGATAGTAAAATAATGCTCAATATTCTCCAAGCCAGGCTTCAGCAAAACGTGAACTGTGAATTTCCAGATATTCAAGGTGGTTTTAGAAAAAGCAGAGGAACCAGAGATCAAATTGCCAACATCTGCTGGATCATGGAAAAAGCAAGAGAGTTCCAGAAAAACATCTGTTTCTGCTTGATTGACTATGCCAAAGCCTTTGACTGTATGGTTCACAATAAACTGAGGAAAATTCTGAAAGAGATGGGAAAACCAGACCACCTGACTTGCCCCTTGAGAAACATATATGCAGGTCAGGAAGCAACAGTTAGAACTGGACATGGACCAACAGACTGGTTCCAAAGAGGAAAGGGAGTAATTCAAGGCTGTATTTGTCACCCTGTTTATTTAACTTCTATGCAGAGTACACCATGAGAAATGCTGGGCTGGAAGAAGCACAAGCTGGAATCAAGATTGCTGGAAGAAATATCACCCTCAGATATGCAGATGACACCACTCTTATGGCAGAAAGTGAAGAAGAACTAAAAAGCCTCTTGATGAAACTGAAAATGGAGTGTGAAAAAGTTGGCTTAAGGCTTAACATTCAGACAACGAAGATCATGGCATCCGGTTCCATCACTTCATGGGAAATAGATGGAGAAACAGTGGAAACAGTGAAATATTTCATTTTGGGAGGATCCATCATCACTGCAGATGATGACTGCAGCCATGAGAATAAAAGAGGCTTACTCCTTGGAAGAAAAGTTATGACTAACCTAGACAGCATATTCAAAAACAGAGACATTACTTTGCCAACAAAGGTCCATCTAGTCAAGGCTATGGTTTTTCCAGTGGTCATGTATGGATGTGAGAGTTGGACTGTGAAGAAGGCTGAGTGCTGAAGAATTGATGCTTTTGAACTGTGGTGTTGAAGAAGACTCTTGAGAGTCCCTTGGACTGCAAGGAGATCCAACCAATCCATTCTGGAGATTCATCCTGGGTGTTCTTTGGAAGGAATGATGCTAAGGCTTCAGCTACAATACTTTGGACACCTCATGCAAAGAGTTGACTCATTTGAAAAGACTCTGATGCTGGGAGAGATTGGGGGCAGGAGGAGAAGGGGATGACAGAATAAGTGATGGCTGGATGGCATCACCAAATTGATGGATGTGGGTTTGGGTGGACTCCAAGTTGGTGATGGACAGAGAGGCCTGGCATGCTGCGATTCATGGGGTCACAAAGAGTTGGACAAGACTGAGAGACTGAACTGAACTGAAAAGACTGGAAATATATGCTTTAATATAAATGGCCAACATTCTTTGACTTATAATGTAACTGACTTCTACAAGATATTAGTCATTATTGTTATGCCTTTGAATAATAATCATCATATCTCTTTGAGAAAGTATGGATCTCATGAATTCTTCAGAGATTGAATTATTAAGCATTAACAAGTAAGTTGTCAACAGCTGAGCCATGCAGTGCTTGGGAAAACGTAGTTTTCATTTGTAAAGCTTAAATTTTTTGTCATATATTTCCAAGTCAATCTATTTAGTGGTTATCTAAAAGATCTTTTTTAGTAAAGTTAGTTTCAGAAAAAAATACAGAAAATTTCCACTTGCCTTGCATACTAGCCACAGAAGGATAAGAAATAACATTACTTCTGCATTGAAATACAATTTCATATAATAGAAATGCAACTGAACTGACTCTAGTGTGTTAAAATGGTAGTTCTCAAAATGTAGTAAAGATCCATGTCATTAGTGTCACTCTGGAACTGTTTAAAATCCGCAGTTTCAGCCTCCATTCACTAAATATGTAACTCTTGGAGTGGGGCCTTACTCTACTTAATTTTACAACTCCCCTCACCCACCACCAAAGTAATTAACATGCATAGGAAAGTTTGACAACACTCTGTAAAGTCAACAATGTTGACTCAGCTGAAGAGCAGTAATTCATGTTGACATTTTATTAGAAAAGAAATTAACAACAGAAAGAAAACAGTAAGAGACATAATCCATCTCAATTTCAGGCAGATACCTTTTCAAATTATAGTCACATCAGCAACCTAGGAAAATAATATAATTACTCCACAAAAGTTACATGAATGGATCTGCTTTCAAGGACATACATAACATCTACACAAATTCCTTACCCATATTCTTCCTTTCTTTGGAGATGCAGGATAATAATTAAGTGCCTAAAATAAATATACATCACCAACTCTATACTAAAATCTTGGACTAGCTAAATTTTAGAATTGACCTATGTCCTAGATATTACATCTATCTTAGAATTTTGCTCTCAGCGCCAGAACATTATTCACCTTTTACTTTCTGTTTTGTTCCTTGAATTATCTTTCCCTGAAAGATTTTTGTACCTCATGCTTACTGTTGTGCCTTGAAAGAGACTGGATTTCTCCAGCTTCCTAAGATGTTCCTACTTGTAGCATATTTCCTTGCTCTGAATTATTTATATCTATTAACATCCATTTCTGAAGTGGCCAGTTTTTAAACCTGACCTATCATTTTCTAGCTATAGGAAAATAATTATGGCCTCCTTCCCCTTGACTGTCCTGATTTAAAATCCAATGAGCAACATTACTAAGCAATTTTTGTCCATGATCACAAGGCCAATGGTGATAGCAAGAATGAAAATAATAATGACTTTTGTCATACTAAAATTCTGTCAGCCCAAAGTATATTTCTGGGTTAGTTTAATATAAATTTCTGTCCTCATGGAATAGGTTGAATATTTGTTCTCCACAAAATTTATATTTTGAAATCCAATCACCAGTGTGATGGTATTTGGAGGTATGGCCTTGGGAAGCCAGGTAGTTCATGAAAATGAAGCCCTCATATAAGGGATTATTGCCTTTATAAACAGACTCTGGGGACTCTCTTGCCTTTTATGCCATGTGAAGACACAATAAGAAGACAGTCACTTATGACCCAGGAAAGATGCCCTCCCTGGACACTGAATCTGCTGGCCCTTTGATCTTGATTTTCACAGACTCCAGGACCATGAGAAATAAATGTTGATTATTTAAGCCACCCAGTCTCTGATATTTTTGTCATAGTAGCCTGAATGGATGTCTCCTAGTAAGTCTTCTAGCTCTTTTTTATCCTAGGGTTTACTTCTTGATATAAAGATGTCTCACACTCAGCACTGGATAGTCGTGATAAACTGGAGAACAAAACAGACTGAAATAGGAAAAGTGAAGGTAGTAGCCTTTTGAATTACAAAGAGGCAAGGAAAGAAAAAATGAAAGGAAGAGAAGAAAGAAGGAAAGAAAGAAGAAGGAAAAGAGTTTAAAAGAGATAAGGAAACTCATGCCAAATATGGGAACTGAGAGAAACTATGGAAGAAAGAGAAGTCACATTGGCGACAAAATAAGTGACTAAGTTATAAGATGCAAATGCTAGAACAGAATTTATATTACTCAATTAAATAAAGCTCCTTACTGTTTTAGTTCAGTTCAGTTTCAGTCTAGTAGCTCAGTCGTGTCTGACTCTTTGCAACCCCATGAATAGCAGCATGCCAGGCCTCCCTGTCCATCACCAACTCCCAGAGTTCACTCAGACTCACGTCCATCGAGTCCGTGATGCCATACAGCCATCTCATCCTTGGTCGTCCCCTTTTCCTCCTGCCCCCAATCCCTCCCAGCATCAGTCTTTTCCAATGAATCAACTCTTCTCATGAGGTGGCTAAAGTACTGGAGTTTCAGCTTTAGCATCATTCCTTCCAAAGAAATCCCAGGGCTGATCTCCTTTAGAATGGACTGCTTAGATCTCCTTGCAGTCCAAGGGACTCTCAGGAGTCTTCTCCAACACTACAGTTCAAAAGCATCAATTGTTCAGCGCTCAGCCTTCTTCACAGTCCAACTCTCACATCCATACATGACCACTAGAAAAACCATAGCCTTGACTAGATGGACCTTAGTGGGCAAAGTAATGTCTCTGTTTTTGAATATGATATCTAGGTTGGTCATAACTTTTCTTCCAATGAGTAAGCATTATAGCTGCAGTCACCATCTGCAGTGATTTTGGAGCCCCAAAAAATAAAGTCTGACACTGTTTCCACTGTTTCCCCATCTGTTTGCCATGAAGTGATGGGACCCGATGCCATGATCTTCATTTTCTGAATGTTGAGCTTTAAGCCAGATTTTTCACTCTCCTCTTTCACTTTCAAGAGGCTTTTTAGTTCCTCTTCACTTTCTGCCATAAGGGTGGTGTCATCTGCATATCTGAGGTTATTGATATTTCTCCCGGCAACCTTGATTCCAGCTTGTGTTTCTTCCAGTTCAGCACTTCTCATGATGTACTCTGCATATAAGTTACAAATAAGCATGGTGACAATATACAGCCTTGACATACTCCTTTTTCTATTTGGAACCAGTCTGTTGTTCCATGTCCAGTTCTAACCTTTGCTTCCTGACCTGCCTATAGGTTTCTCAAGAGGCAGGTCAGGTGGTCTGGTATTCCTATCTCTCTCAGAATTTTCCATAGTTTATTGTGGTCCCATTGTGTTTTGTATTAAATATTACTTGGCAAAATATTAAATTTTTATACTTCCACAAATTAATCCTTAAGAACTTAAAGGATTCTGTTTTCTCTGTAAAGTCATCTTCCTTTTACTCACAGGTTCTAGGATGAGGCAAATGTAACCAAGGCAAGCGAAGTTAGGAAAACAAAGACCTCTATAATCAGACCTATTACATCAACTCCAGTCATTAATGAGAAGATGGCTTTCTCTCAACTTTAAGTGATTAAAATCAAAATAAAGCAAGATTCTATTCAGCCCAACAACACCCTTTTGATTATATATTTTCTTTGGATAAGATTAAAATAAATGCCTAATTGCCCCCATTTTCTTCTAATTCCTTGCATAGATGAATGATTAGATTGCAAGAATCTTAAATTTATGCCTAAGGATATAAGATCTTTCTTAATTCAGCTATTACGTCTACTGTAGAAATGTAAACTCACTCCTGTATTCTGGTTTGGAAAATCCCGTAGACAGAGAAGCCTGGTGGGCAACAGTCCATGGTATCGCAGAGTCAGACACAACTGAGTATACACACAGGTAGTGTATTCCTCACTATTATTTCCTTATTAAAAAATATAATAATGGTAACTGCGAGAGAATAAGTAGGAAGGATTTAGTGAGCTCATTTGAACAGGAATCCCATTTTAGACTTTAAGATAGTATAATAAAAAGGATTTAGTCATTGATAATAATATTAATAATTATATGTCTTATAGACAGCCACCAGATCGTGCCAAACTTATTTTCTGCTGACACTTCTATGAAGCTTTTATAAAATCAATATGACACAGTTATAAGCATTAAAAAAAACATGGCTTTATACCCAGAAAAATGAAAAAAGAAACACAATTTCACCTAAAATATAAAGTTACAAATGATGACTTGAAGTAAAAACTGTTAATGTTTTATTTCCAAAAGATCAGAAAAAGAAAAGTCATGGAAGAGATTTTGGTAAGACATATAAAATAATCTACTGATCACCACTAGTGAAAAAAGCTGACTTCACATATAAGTCAAAGTTATGCAGCTTATCTCTTTAAAATATTTAAAAGGAGAATAGAATCTCTTCCAGATGGCTTAGAATTTTACCTGCCTAAAAGCAGGAGGAGGGAAATTAAGTTGCATAATGTCTTCTAGCTTCACAATTCAAAGATGAAGATGACATTATCAATATAGTCAAAAGAACTGCCTTAGAACATAGAATTGAGTCGTATATCTAGAGCCATGGTTTAGCGAAATCCAATTGGTCACAGACCTCTATCTGCAACAGCCACGGCTACAACCATGAGCTGTGGTGTTTTAAACAAAGAATCATTGGTAGACTGGTAGAAGTTAAGAGAGAAAAAAATTATGCCTAGGAGAAAAGCATTCTTTCAAATAAGATCATCTGCTCAGAAATGGAAAGTGCTCAACAATATTGGCAAAGAAAATTGCCTTTATCTACATGTTTTAAACTTCTGCTTATTATACATGAAAAAGAGGAAAATATATACTACTTCATGCTTAAAATAATACTAAAAGAATATTTTTAAAGGAACAGAAAATCATTTAATATCCCAGCCAATATTTAATTATCCCATTATAAGGGTTCCATACATTGCATACCAGATAGTTAGAAACCAAGAAGCCATGGAGTCCTCTCTTTTGCAAGAACAGGATATTTAACACTCTACATTATACTTCTTGGTGCTTTTCTGTGAGTGTAAACCTTGTTGTTAGTGACAGAGGATCTAAATTATTTCCTGGAAACTTCCTCAAGAATCAATACAACTCTATGTTAAATCATAGTATGGCTCCAAGCATTTCAATAAATGGATATTGACATATTCTTACCAACTCCACTAGAACAGCACACATCAGATCAACCTTATTCTATACAACCAAGCAACAGTCGAAGTGAAGACAAATGGCAAATGCAAGCAGTATATCAAATTAGGCCACATAGCTCTGTCCTAAACCCAGTTTCCTGAGAAGAGTTATTAACATCTTTATTTTCATGAAATGATACAATTTCAAAATGCTTATATAAAAATGGATTCAGACCTTTTAATTTTCTGTATAAATTGAATTACTCAAATATATTCTTCAACATATTGAAGAAAACATATCTGGCCCATGAATTCAAGTGAAAGGTATTTTCCAAGGTGATATTCTGAATGCCTTGAAATAGATTCTAAAAAAATTAATCTGGTATCTAAATACATGTGATCCCATTAAATTATCCATGAGGATTAACATAGTGATGTGTTATGCATGATATAGAAAATGTTTTTCCATTGACCAAGTAGCATTTTATTCATCAACTTCAACAAACTAAATGCAAGCAAAAAGGGAACTAAAATTTACAAACACACCAGATATATAACTTTATTTTGTTTTTCTCTGTATCAAGTTTGTGTAAATATTAGGTTTTAATTTCTATATAGTTCTGAAAGTGACCTAAAGGGCTTGAAGTCTTCATAGGAGGGAAACAGTCCCTTAAATTATTGCTTCATTTTACTTTTCTGTCTAATTGTTCTCAATGATTTAGTCAGGTACAGTCTCAATAGCATTCATAATGTGCATTAGACATGGTTTCTGACTTCAAGGAATTTATGATGTACCAGAAAATGTAATCAACATAACACACACAGTAAAACTTAGTGTAAGGGTGATATAGTGACTATGTGCTGCTAATTTACTTAGTACTATTTAAAACAAATTCTAAGTATATATACATATGTATCAATTAAAACTTTGTATTGCAAGTGAAAGAAAAGCTAATGCAAATGATCTTGAAGAAAAAGGAGCAATCTTTGGTGCATGTGGTCAAAAAGTACAGATATTGTTATAACTTAATCCGTTAACTCAAACTCTGTCATCAAGGACATGGGTTCTCTTCTCTGTGCTTTCCTTGATGGTGATGTATCTTCATTCTTTCCCTTTATATTTCACATCAGTCAAAACTTCCCTTACTTCTCTTACTCAGGAAAAAGAAGGATTTTGATCACAGAAGTCAAATGAAAGACTTGGATCTAGCTCTCATTCAGTAAATAGATAGTAAGCTTTAAAACACAGTAATAACAAAATTATCTTCTAGCATTAGTAATAACACAGAGCTAGAACTATATAATAGGATTGATTTATTTAATTATTATAAGATCATAAATGTAAGATGTCTGACTGACTGAGATCCATTATTTCTCATTTAAAGTTAATGTTCCATTTCTGCTATGAAAAGTTGACACAATTAAAACGTCACAAATTTATTTTCTACAGTCTCTGTATGGGTGGGCTTGACTGGGTGTCCTGCTTAGATTCTTACCAAGTGAGAATCAAAGTGCCAGCTAGCATGGTCCTGTGCTGTTATCTGGAGACTCTAAGGGAGATTCTGCTTCTAAAGACATTTGTGTTGTTGATGAATTCAGCTCCTGGTGGATGTAGGACTAAGGCTCCTATTTCCTTGCTGTCTGTTAGATTAGAGACTTCATGTGTCTCCCATTCTGTTGCCTTCTCCACCTTCAAACCATCAGTGGATGGTTCACATCATCCTCCTCATGCTTGATTCCTCTTCTACAGCATGTCTCTGGTTAGAGAAAAAGTGCTATTTTTAAGGATTCATGTGATTAGACTGAGCCCATGTAGAAAATTCAGGATAATTTTAGGATATTGATGTCTGTAACTTAAATTGCATCTGCAAATCCCCTTTCCATGTAACATGAAATGTTCATAGCCTTTTACCAAGGGAAAAAGATCAAGCGGTCAAAATTACACCTAAAATTTACCCCTTGAAAGATAAATGTTATTCACAACAGAAAATTAGACATGATACTAGGGAGCAGGAGTGAACCTAAGAGAGTCTCTGGCAAACTGAACTGTGAGAAGCAGACTCTAACAATGGGGAACTAGAAGCTGAAACAATATGAAGACAGTTTATGTTTTCAGTGGGAAGACAAGAAGGAGTTATCTTCTGTAAAATGTCATGGGCACAGTACTGGAAATTGCCATAAACTTAAAACGAAAGGGCACGATTTCTTGAAGTCTCTGGGAAAACACAGAAAGTCAGTAAAGGAAAAAAAAAAAATCCATGAAAAGATTGTCTTTCTGCCTGCCATATAATTTTACTAACTTTTTGTCTTATCAGTACTGCAAATTAGAGCTTCTCAAATGGAAGTAGAATGAGGAATATCCTACTCAATTTGCAGAAATCTCCAAAGAAAGAAATGATGCTACATTTTTATTCACTTCCTTAAATTGCTTTTACAATATGATAATTGCCTTTTCTATTAATATAATTTGTTCATCTCCTGGTAGAATTGACTACTTCATTGATTCCTTGAGTCAGTCTGATTAATATAGTTTAGAATAACTAGAGAAGTAAAAAAGCTTTATTCTTGTAACCAGATTCATCGAAAACAAGAATACATTCATGTTATTTCATATTAGGACACACAGCTATTGCTATGGTTTGAGTGACAGATATTTGGAAGGAAGGCATGTACATCCTTTAGCTTGCAGGCATGTATGGAGGTGTGATTCACAAATACTCCTAAAGAATGATATCTGTGCACAGAACTATTAATTTTAAATGCCAGTTTCATGATAAGATTTTATATTTTTGGTACTATTGTACAGTGCATGCATGCTCAATCACTTAGTCATGCCCATATCTTTTCAACATCATGGTTTACAGGCCACCAGGCTCCTCTGTTCAAGGGATTGTCCAGGTAAGAATACTGGAATACATTGCCATTTCCTCCTCCAAGGGATTTTCCCCACCCAGGGATCAAACCAGCACCTCCTGTGTCTCCTGCTCCTGTGCCTCTTGCGTGGTTTTAACAATAAAATAATTTAAGCCATTAGGAAAAAGGGATGAAAAGTATTTTTAGGAATCAGAAATAGTTAAATTAAAAAAAAAAAAAACTTCCCATTTAACTTTTGACAAATGTAGCTATACAAATTAAAAAAACAAAAACAAAAACACTAAAAAATCCAGCAGCAATTGTTGAGATGCTGGTTGTCAGCTAGAAATTCATTGCTAAGATACTTTGGATGGAAAAACATTTATGCAATCAAATGGATAGAACAGGAGGAACTCTATATTGAGCACAAGAATGTGTTTCCTTCAATTTCTTTGTTGCCAGAACAAATGCTATATCATGCTCTGATGGCTAAGAGAGATGACCCACCTTTCTGTGTGGTGAGACTGTAGCATTCAGTGATAGATGAAGAGGGCTGTTATTAATTAAATGTTGTACAAAAGAGCAGTACGGTATATATAGCTGCTTCCTTTGTTGTCTATCTTAATCTAGAAATATTCAAGGGTATTCAACTGAGGTAATAAAATTTTTAAAATATAAGAGGTAGTTTATCATAAAAGTGAAATATATACACATCTATAACTCTAAAGCCATTCCTTTCTCTCTACATGTAATAAAACTTTAAAACCATAACTTTCCCTTGGCAATGGTCTGGTGATACCACTGGTTTGCAGAGGTCAGGAATGTGCTCAGTGTAGTGGAGTCTAAGCTTTGATGCACATTAGAAACATATGGGCAACTTTTAAGAATGCCAATGCATAGACTGAACTCCATATCATTTAAATATAAATGTCTGAGATTGGGAGCCAGGCATGAATTTTTTTTAATTAAAGATGCCCAGTTGATTCCAACATTCTATTAGTACAATATTTGTGACCCACTGATATAAAGATGAGAATCTGAGTATTCATGGGCATATTATTAGGCTATACCACACTTCAGATGCCTGCACATAAAAATGATGGCTGATTAGAAATGTGAAATTAATCAGAGCACAGGTAATGCTTATTCCATTAAGAACTTTAAGGATATGAACATTGTGCAGTTCCCATATTTTGCCAGGAGTCAGTATAAATAAATTATTTTGGGCAAGGGAGTCAACATACTGTTGGTCAAGGATGCAGAAACAGAAAGTGGCCTATTCTACCTTCCTTAATTCTTAAGGAAATGAGGTTCATAATTGACTAAAGACATTTCTATAGTACTTAGAATATATACTTAGAACCTATATGCATGCATGCTAGTTGCTTCAGTCAAGTCTGATTCTTTGTGATGCTGTGGACAGTAGCCTTCCAGGCTGCTGTGTCCATGGGATTCCCCAGGCAAGAATACTGTAGCCATGCCCTCCTCCAGGGAAACTTCTGGTCCCAAGGATTGAATCCACATCTCTTACATTGGCAGGTGAGTTTTTTACCACTAGCACTACCTGGGAAGTCACTTAGAACCTGTAGGAAAGAACTATTATAATAGTTAAGAAATAAGACTAAAACCAGCCAATAATAAAATAATTTGTGAATTTGATAGATGTTTAATGATCCTTCAGAGCATAGAAACTACTCCAGGAAAGGCGAAGCTTAAAAGAACAACTTTTTATGTAACTCACAATTCTGTGAACTGGCTGGGATTTTTTGAATGTCTGGAATGATTCAGCTAAACTCTATTAGGCTTGCTACATGTTTGCAGGGAGCTAGTAAGTCTACTGGAAGGGTCATTCATCTGGTGGTTAGAGACTATTGAACAGGGGAAGCACTGACTGCGTGCAGGAGTCAGTCTCCACACACTAAATTAACCCAAAGTTATTCACACAGCAGTGGCACATTTCAGGGGAATAAGAACAAATGCTATATGGCTTCTTGAGATCAGACCTAAACTGGCGCACTTTAACTTTCTCCACCCTCTGTTGTTTGAAATAAGACCTACCCACATCCAAGGGGTGAAGAAATACTCTCCCTTTGTATTTGAAGAGCTAAAAAATCAAATAGTCAAGGGGAATGAATATAAGAAGGAAAAAATGTTGTCACCATTATTTGTAGTATATCATCATAGAAAACATATTTTTGTTCATAGCCATGAATATCCTTTATAAGATCCTCCTTTTTTTTTTTTCCATTTCTAACCACAGCCACAACCATCTGCATCCTAACATCTGCCATTGACTCTTCCTGTCCCTTTTCCATTTAAAAAGCATGTCTTTTTCTCTCTTTAGCTGAAAATTCTCTGGGATACTTGTTTTCCACTATTGTGGAAACTTGACCCTTAAACTCACACAAATAGGGTAATACTTTTTCCACAAAGAGTTACTAGTTCAAGTGCTGCATAGGTTGGGCCTAGTAAGATATCTTAAAGAGCCAGATTTTATATTTCTTAAAATACATTATATAAACAGCATCAGTCACCCACCAATCCACCTTTATGCACTTACGTTAGTATGACACTTCCTAGAATTTTGGAAAGGCTAACATGAACAAGAGAAACTGTTCACATTTTACTATTCCTCTTCCACAACTCTCTTCTTGCCTTCTTTTTACTAGGGAAGGATTTGGATAATTGAATCCAACTAATCATTTGGAAGAGACTACATCTACTAGCCAATGTGTTTAAAGACATCTCATTTCCTGCAAACTTTGCAATACAAAAACATTGTCTACCTATTTTTTAAAAAGTGAATTTGTCTCTCAATGGAGTTGGCTCAGTTTGATCCAAGGACTATCACTACTGCTTTGATTACTTGTAACTTCTGACCCACCAAAATATGGTACAACCCAAGATGTAGATTAGCCATGATTAGGCTCATGATCTAACCAGCCCATCCTAAAAGAAATCAGCCCTGAATATTCATTGGAAGGACTGATGTTGAAGCTGTAACTCCAATACTTTGGTTACCTGAACTGAAGAGCTGATTCATTTGAAAAGATCTGATGCTCGGAAAGATTGAAGGCAGGAGAAGAAAGGAACGACAGAGCATGAGAATGGTTGGATGGTATCACCGACTCAATGGACGTGAGTTTGGGTAAATTCTAGGAGTTGGTGATGGATAGGGAGGCCTGGCATGCTGCAGTCCATGAGGTTGCAAAGAGTTGGACACAACTGAGCAATTGAACTGAACTGAACTGATGCTGAAGCTGAAGTTCCAAAACTTTGGCCACCTGATTCGAAGAACTGACTCATTGGAAAAGACCCTGATGCTGGGAAAGATTGAAGGCAGGAGGAGAAGGGGATGACAGAGGATGAGACTGTTGGATGGTGTCATCGACATGATAGGCATGAGTTTGTGTAGACGCCAGGAGTCGGTGATGGACAAGGAAGCCATTTTGGACACTCTCACTCACTTCCTTCTCTGGGGAAATCAGTTGCCATGTTGTGAGTTTCATTATGGAAAGGCCCAGGGAGTGAGGAACTGAGGGAATCTTCAGCCGGAAGTCCACGAGAAATTGAATCTCTGGGTCAAATAGCCAGGGAGGAGCTAAGTCCTGCGAGCAAGCCCAGGAGTGAACTCAAAGTGCATTATTACTGAATGAGCTTCCATATGAAAGTATGTACAACTCCAGATGATAGCTTAACTGCAGCTTCCAAGAGACTTGGAACCAGGGTCATGCCACTAAGCCATGCCAGGTTTCTGACCCAGGGAAACCATAAGACAACATATTTTTTTTTAAGCTCCAATATTTTATGGAAATTTGCTAAATAACAGTAAGTAGTTAATTAATATACAAAATTTGCCATAGCCCTACAGCTGAAGTCACTAAACATAGAACCACCAGTGATAGAGTTATTTGTTCTTTTACTGTTCTTTGCATTTAGCTCCATTTCAAAATACCACTTGCAGAGAGGCAGAATAAAATACAGACACTACTTAATTTTACCTATATTTTCATATTTCCTTATGCATTATGTTTTATTTGCATATATGAATATGAATTCATAAATTAGATATGTTTAATGTGTATAAGTTAGCATATATAAAAATATATTTATGGAGATATATATGTATGTGTATATATATATATATATATGTGCGTATATATATATGTGTGTGTATATAAAAGTGAAAGTGTTAGTCACTCAATCATGTCTGACTCTTTGTGACCCCATGGACTGTAGCCCATCAGGCTCCTCTGTCCATGGAATTCTCCATGCAAGAATACTGGAGTGGGTAGCCATTCCCTTCTTCAGAGGATTTTCCCAACTCAGGGATCAAACTTGGTTATCTTGTATTGCAGGCAAATTCTTTACCATCTGAGCCACCAGGGAAGCCCATATTATGTGTATATATATATTTATCTTCCAGTGCCTGACTTTGATATGTTCTGAGAGAAAACATTCAACAGCAATGAACACTATTTCTGACTACTTTCCTCTACCTATGGAAGTAATGTTTCCCACAGATTTCAACAAGGATGTATTATATTGATTATATTAATTACTTGAGACTAGTTATATAGAAATAACTATGGTTATAATTTTTAAGAAAACTTCTCATTTAAGTTATAAAAGCAAATGGTCATGTCTGTGGATTGAAAGATTGAAATAAGGGATTATCTTTATGATTTTAGGATGCTTGTATTAAATATAAAAATTATGAACTACAACATTTGTCAAATTTTACAAATTAAAGTTATATGTGAATACAGAGTCACCAAAAATAGTGTGCAAAGACAATCCATGATGTAAAAGCTGTCTCTTATACACATCTACTGACTTTGATATGTTCTGAGAGAAAACATTCAACAGCAATGAACACTATTTCTGACTACTTTCCTCTACCTATGGAAGTAATGTTTCCCACAGATTTCAACAAGGATGTATTATATTGCTTATATTAATTACTTGAGACTAGTTATATAGAAATAACTATGGTTATAATTTTTAAGAAAACTTCTCATTTAAGTTATAAAAGCAAATGGTCATGTCTGTGGATTGAAAGATTGAAATAAGGGATTATCTTTATGATTTTAGGATGCTTGTATTAAATATAAAAATTATGAACTACAACATTTGTCAAATTTTACAAATTAAAGTTATATGTGAATACAGAGTCACCAAAAATAGTGTGCAAAGACAATCCATGATGTAAAAGAAGGTATTCAGGACATATATAATTGGACAATAAATAGAACCCAAAGTATAAAAAGATTTCCTTTGTGGCATTAAAAGAAATTCAAATGAGAATATTAAAATAACCAATATACATATGAAATATTGACAACCTCATTGATGAGAAAATGAAAACTTAAAATCACATTAAGGTATTATTTTACACTCATCAGTTTGTCACAATAAGACTAGTAATGCAACATTGATCCAAGGGCATAGAATATCTTTTCACTGTTATGGAAATCTAAATTGGCCAAACCGTGAAGGGGAAAAGTGCCATTTTTTTGAGGAAATGGCAGCCATTCTAGTATTCTTGCCTGGAAAATTCCATGGAGAGAGGAGCCTGGTGGGCTATAGTCTGTGGGGTCGCAAAAGAGTTGGACATGGCTGAGAGACTAAACAACAAAACAACAACAACAATGTCTTAGCAATTTTATTTTAAACATATACCCTAAGGAAAATCTGGCATATATTCTATAGTAGAGATTTTCAAAACCTTTTAGAGTAGCATTGTTAATAATAGCAAAAACACTAGAAAGAAATCAGGTTCAGATTCGCTAGGATGAATATTGTATATCCATGTTGAGCTTCCTTGATGGTTCAGACAATAAAGAATCTTCCCACAGATGCAGGAGATGGGGGTTCTATCCCTGTGTCAGGAAGAACCCCTGGAGTAAGAAATGCAAACCAGTCCAGTATTCTTGCCTGGAGAACTCCATGGCCAGAGAACCTTGGTGGGCTACAATACACGGGGTCACAAAGAGTTGGACACAACTGAGCAACTAACAATAACATACCCATGCCATGGAACAGTATTTGTGAAGTCATAAAGTCACTCAGTCGTGTCTGACTCTTTGTGATCCCAAGAACTGTAGCCCACCAGGCTCCTCTATCCATGGAATTTTCTGGGCAAGAGTACTTGAGTGGGTTGCCATTTCCTTCTCCAGGAAGAGTATTAGGTAACAAGTTTATTAAAACAGGTATTTGCAGAAAGATGTTGATAGTAATGTTGTAGTTAATTTGTCTTGATTTTTTATTTTTCAAAAAAAATTTAAAATTACTATGTCATATTATCAATTCAAAGCAATCACTGAAGAATATCATCCAGTATAGTATAGATTTCTCTATGGGCTGATTACTTCAGCATTACATGTCCAAAACTCTGTGAGGAGGGACCACAGTTAGAGGCAGAAAACATTATCCCCACCTGTCTTAGTTCAGGATGCTATAACAAAATAGCAAGCACTACATGACTTTCAACAACAGACATTGACTTCTCACAGTTCTAGAGTCTGAGAAGTCCAAGATCGGGGTGCCAACATTGTGTTTTGGTGAGAACCTTCTTCCTGGCTTCTTGCTATATCTTCATATAGCAAAAAGAGACAGAAGGCTGCCTCCTTGCTATATATTCATTTGCAAGAGAGAGAGAAAAAAAGAGGGAGAGAGAGAGAGAGAGAGGTGAAAGAGAAGGAGAGAAAGAAAGAGAGAGACTGCATTGCTCTCTAGTCTCTTTACTTATTTTATTTATTTATTTTTGTCCACACTGCATATCATGCAGGACCTTAGTTCCCCAACCAGGGATAGAACCTGTGTCCCTGAACTGGGAGCATGGAGTCTTAACCACTGGACTGTCAGGCAAGCCACGGTAGTCTCTTCTTATAAAGTTACTAAATTCCATTGATTCCAGCATAAGGACCCTATGACTTCATGACCTCCTATCAACCTAATTACCTTCCAAATGCCCCACCTCCAGATGATATCCCATTGTATTATGGTTTCAATATATGACACTTGGGGGTTACAATTCAGTCCATTACACCACCTTAAACTTGGGAAACTTTCTGAGGTGTAAAGGAAGCACAAATAAAAAACAGTCCAAATTCATTGAACATTGTGCTGCTTAAGCTGTGGATGCTGAAACATTTTGAAAATGAGGAATTTGAATTATTAAACATATTTATTGAATATTGATATGTATGTAACTGTGTTGTATGAGATAGTAATGACAGGAGTAAATGTAGCAGAGGTGGGAAGTCTTGGGATTTGAAAGTCTGGTTGATTGCAGCTTCAGCAAGATGGAAAAGTAGCCCAAATGGATGCTTGGGAGCAAAGATAGACCAGAGACCCCAATGTGCCAGTGGTTGCTAAGGGTCAATGCCAGGCCCTTCATCTGGGCCAATGCCAGTGCATTAACCTCACATACTGTCCTGTAGACACTTCTATGTAATTATTCCTCTATCTTTAGCATTATTTCCTTTGAGCATAACCATTTCACATACCTTTAATTCTGAGATCTCATGAATTTTCTTTCCTTAGGTAAGCTCCTCTTTCCCATACCTACAGGTCTAAGTTCCACCTCTGGATTTCCTGACTCTTCTAGAATAAGGGCTTTATTTTAACTGATTATTTGTCAGCAATGATTTATCTCCCATATTTACCTCTGTCAGCACTACCGTCTCTTCAAAATTCAGTTTAAATGCCACCTGTTCTAAGAGGTCTACTTAAATTGGATTAGATGGGAGGTAAACTCCTTTGAGTCCTAGTGGTATTTAAAATAACTCTTGAAAAGCCAAGAGACTTTTTTTTAAATCACTCTTACACCTTTCTAGAAATATTTTTAAATAAGCCACACCAGTTTGAATAGAATCAAATGAAATCAACTTGGATTGAATTGAACAGACCTGAATTGAAACGAATGGCTCTTTTTATACTTGAGTACCAGACAGGTCATAGAAGAAACAATATATTTCTTGTATTTTTTTTAAATTTCTCTTAATATATGCATCTCTAACAGTAAGCTCACAGAATGAGCCAGTTGAAAAGTTTTAGGTGATTCAGACTTAATAGCCACTTTCATGTACAGTTAATAGTACGGTCATATGAGGGTCATCTTTGACTAAGAAATTCCTGAATTCTTTAATTTTATCTTGAAAAATAGGATATACTTAAAACTAGGCTAAAGAGACTCTGTTTTTCATGGGCTAACTTGTTTTAAAGTTAATTGAGTATTGAAAATCCCAGCTTATGTTTAATATGTATCATTTTTCAGAAATCCCAAGATAAACCTGCTAACTATAAAAAAAGAACAAAACTATACATTTCCTGAGCTGTGGATTTTAACAATCCTCATTCTGGCAATAAAGCCCTCTTTTGAAAATTTTCTTTCTCTCTTTTGCTGTTCTTTCTTATGTAATCTACTTAAGGATATCCCTATTTAGTGCATTCATCACTTATTAATACCTGACCATTATAGGGGTAAGGAATATTCACCAAGGTATTTTAAATAGAAAAGTAGGGGATAAGTAATTGGATTGAAAATAGTTGCTAAGATTCTTTCCAGCTCAGAGATTCTATGATACATTACCTCGGTTCATTTGTAATTGAAAGCAAAACAATAAAATCTTTATGCTACATACATCACTGATATATTCGTTTTTTTTTTTTTTTTTTCTGGCTCAACTTTCACTTATAAATTCTAACTTGCAACAACAAAGGGAAAATAAGCCCTATCATAATTACAAACAGTAGTATGTGGGAATCAATAGAGCAAGTAATATTTGCTCAGCTTATGTCCTATGAATTTCATTCCAAAAGCAAGGCTCACTGTTTTCACCTCCTGTGCTTATTTAAAAGACATACACATATATATACAATAGCCTTTTGATCAAAAAATATTCTAATTAAAAAGTTATATTTAATAAAAGGAACTTCTATTAGCATTCTAAGAGCCTTAGTTTGATTTCTTGATACTTATAGAACTAAGGTTAGAAAGGTAAATAGCAGAGAGGGAACATAGCTCCACCTATCAATAGAAAATTGGATTAAAGATTTACTGAGCATGGTCCCACCCATAAGAACAAGATCCAGCTTCACCCTTAGTCAATCTCTCCCATCCGGGAGCTTCCATAAGACTCTAATCTTCTCTATCAGAGGGCAGACAGACTGAAAATCACAATCACAACAAACTAACCAATCTGATCACATGGACCACAGCCTTGTCTAACTCAATGAAACTATGAGCCATGCTAAGCAGGGCCACACGAGATGGATGAGTCATGGTGGAGAGTTCTGAAAAAATATGGCCCACTGGAGAAGGGAGTGGCAAACCACTTCAGTACTCTTGCCTTGAGAACCCCATGAACAGTATGAAAAGGCAGAAAGTTAGGACACTGATAGATAAACTCCCCAGGTTTGTAGGTTTCCCATATGCTAGTAGAGATCAGTGGAGAAATAGCTCCAGAAAGAATGGAGATGGACCCAAAGCAAAAACAACATGCAGTTGTAGATGTGACTGGTGATAAAGCAAAGTCTGACGCTATAAAGAGCAATATTACATAGGAACCTGGAATGTTAGGTCCACGAATCAAGGCAAATTGGAAGTGGTCATACAGGAGATGGCAAGAGTGAACATCGACATTTTAGGAATCAGTGAACTAAAATGGACTGGAATAGGTGAATTTAACACAGAAGAAGATTATATCTACTATTGTGGGAAAGAATCCTTTAGAAGAAATGGAGTAGCCATCATAGTCAATAAAAGAGTCTGAAATGCAGTACTTGCATGCAATCTCAAAAAAGGCAGAATAGCCTCTGTTTCCAAGGCAAACCATTCAATATCATGGTGATCCAAGCCTATGCCCCAACCAGTAATGCTGAAGGAACTGAAGTTGAATGGTACTATGAAGATCTACAAGACCTTTTAGAACAAATACACATAAAAGATGTCCTTTTCATTATAGGAGACCGGAATGCAAGAGTAGGAAGTCAAGAAATACCTAGAGTAACAGGCAAATTTGGCTTTGGTACACAGAATGAAGCAGGGCAAAGGCTAATAGAGTTTTGCCAAGAGAACGCACTGGTCATAGTAAACACCCTTTTCTGCAACACAAGGGAAAACTCTATACATGGACATCACCAGATGGTCAACACCAAAATCAGAATGATTATATTCCTTGCAGCCAAAGACATAAAAGCTCCATACAGTTAGCAAAAACAAGACTGAGAGCTGACTATGGCTCAGAACATGAACTCCTTATTGCCAAATTCAGATATAAATTGAAGAAAGTAGAGAAAACCACTAGGCCATTCAGGTATGACCTAAATAAAATGCCTTACAATTTTATAGTGGAAATGAGAAATAGATTCAAGGGATTGGATCTGACAGACAGAGGGCCTGATGAACTATGGGCCAAGGTTTGTGACATTATAGAGGAGACACTGATCAAACCATCCCCAAGAAAAAGAAAAAAAAAAACAAAAAACAAAATGGCTGTCTGTGGAGGCTGTACAAATAGCTATGAAAAGAAAGGAAGCCAAAAGCAAAGGAGAAAAGGAAATATATACTCATTTGAATGCAGAGTTCCAAAGAAGAGCAAGGAGAGAAAAGAAAGCCTTCCTCAGTTATCAGTGCAAAGAAATAGAAGAAAACAATAGAATGGGAAAGACTAGAGAGCTCTTCAAGAAAATTAGAGATACCAAGGGAACATTACATGCAAAGATGTGCTCGATAAAGGACAGAAATGGTCTGGACCTAACAGAAGCAGAAGATATTAAGAAGAGGTGGCAGGAATACGCAGAAAAACTGTACAAAAAAGACCTTCACAACCAAGATAATCACAGTGGTATAATCACTCACCCAGAGTTAGACATAATAGAATGTGAAGTCAAGTGGGTTTTAGGAAGCATCTCTACCAACAAAGCTAGTGGAGGTGATGGACTTCCAGTTGAACTATTTCAGTCCTAAAATATGATGTTGTGAAAGTGGTGCACTCAATATGCCAGCAAATTTGGAAAACTCAGCACTGGCCACAGGACTGGAAAAAGGCCAGTTTTCATTCCAATCCCAAAGAAGGCAAGGCCAAAGAATGCTCAAATTACCACACAATTGCATTCATCTCACACACTAGTAATGTTCAAAATTCTCCAAACCAGGCTTCATCAGTACACGAACCATGAAATTCCAGATGTTCAAGCTGGATTTAGAAAAGGCAGAAGAACCAGAGATCAAATTACCAACCTCCTTTGGATTACTGAAAAAGCAAGAGAGTTCTAGAAAAACATCTATTTCTGCTTTGTTGACTAAGCCAAAGCCTTTGACTGTGTAGATCAACACAAACTGCAAAATTCTGAAGAGAAAGAGATGGGTATATCAGACCACCTGACCTGCCCCTTGAGAAATCTGTATGCAGGTCAGGAAGCAACAGTTACAGCTGGACGTGGCACAACAGATTTGTTCCAAGTAGGAAAAGGAGTACATCAAGTCTGCATATTGTCACCCCGCTTATTTAACGTATATGCAGAGTACATCATGAGAAACACTGGGCTGGAGGAAGCACAAACTGGAATCAACATTGCCAGGAGAAATAATAATAACCTCAGATATGCAGATGACACCACCCTTAAGGCAGAAAGTTAAGAAGAACTAGGGAGCTTCTTGATGAAAATAAAACGAGTGGAAAAAGTTGTCTTAAAGCTCAACATTCAGAACATAAAGATCATGGCATCTAGTTCCATCACTTCATGACAAATAGATGGGGAAACAGTGGAAACAATGACAGACTATTTTCTGGTGCTCCAAAATCACTGTATATGGGGATGCAGTCATGAAATTTAAGACACTTACTCCTTGGAAGAAAAGTTAAGACCCACCTAGACAGCATATTAAAAAGGAGAGACATCACTTTGCTAGCAAAGGTCTGTCTAGTCAAGGCTATGGTTTTTCCAGTAGTCATGTATGGATGTCAGAGCTGGACTATAAACAAAGCTGAGTGTTGAAGAATTGATGCTTTTGAACTATGGTGTTGGAGAAGACTCTTGAGAGTCCCTTGGACTGCAAAGAGATCCAGCCAGTCCATCCAAAAGGAAATCAGTCCTGAATATTCATTGGACTGTAACTCCAATTGTTGGATGTTGAACCTGTAACTCCAGTACTTTGGCCACCTGATGTGAGCAACTGACTCTTTTGAAAAGACCTTCATTCTGGGAAATATTAAGGTGGGAGGAGAAGGGGATGACAGAGGATGAGATGGTTGGACGGCACCCTTAACTCAATGGTCATGAGTCTGAGTAAACTCTGAGAGTTGTTGATGGACAAGGAGGCTTGGCATGCTGAAGTCCATGGGATCAAAAAGAGTCAGACATGACTGAGCGATTGAAATAAAGTGAACTGAAGGTTTGAGAGAGAAGAGTTGAAAGCCAGGTCACCATATTTCATTGTTTTGATTTCACAAGCTATGCTTTGTTCAGTGTGGTTATGTTACATGCCCATGTCTTATCTCAGGGTTTTCCTCACGTGATCTGCATTAATTTTCTCAAAATCTATGAGGCTCTCCTTCCCATTGATCAGATGAAGAAACTGAGGTTTAGGAGGTTAATTAATTAGTAAATATTCCCATTCCCATTCCCAAACTATAATACCAAAGCTAAGATCCTTTTATCACAGTTATTAACAGAATTGGAATGATGCCTTAAGATTTGATGAACTTGTACATCCTAAGCTTTTGCACAATGCTCAAAAGCTTCTTTTCAAATTTTTGCTTCTATATTTTATATTTAGAAATATTCATACAATTGCTACTTGGCTCAGTTTTTCATCTCTAGTATTTTAAATTCTTATGATGTATTTAAATAAAGGAAATCAAACACTGCATGGCTTTATTTATAGCCTTTATCTATTATCTTTCTATTATCTCTAACTCATCAATCAGTTTTATTTAGGAATTGCTATTTTCACTAAATTCCAACTTGTTTAGCTCTTTTGAAATCACTGAATCAGAGAATTTTAGAGGCACAACTCCTACATATTATTAATTTAAATTTTCTATGAATATTTACTTATAAATATTATTAAAAAGAAGAAATTTCTTCATAGAGGACATCTAACAGGATTTTTTTAAACAATCATTTCTCTTCAGTTCTAAATACTATAAATACTTTGAATTCTAACCTCTGCCTGTGCATATGTAGATACACATGGGTGTGCATGTATATAATATTTGTCCAGTTTTAAAATCTAATTCAAATATTCACAATTGTACAGTATAAAGTCCATTCAGTTAAATATATCCCTTTTAGATCTCTTGTTGGTAGAGAACTTTTTGGAACAACCAAAAAGTTCAGATGTTTTGGACTGTAACCTGCTTTTCTCTGAACCCAGAAACCTAGGGGTAATAAAAGAAACATTACAATCACCCAGGAGCAAGTATGTGACTGTGTCTCTTTTCTATACTCTCAAGTACTTTAAGGAGTCTTAAGGGCTTTCTGACGATTCCATGCAAACTTCATTATTTGTTCAGACTGTTTACACTCATGAGTTCTTCATTGTCTGCTAGAGTGAGATATGATGGAGGTATTATCGATGTCTGACAAAGACGTTGACATTGCCAGTGGAGCAGTGTCTGAGGTGAAGGGCAGTGACCCTTGTCCAAAGGGCACCTGCTGGCACTTGGGATGCCCCTGTGCTGTTGCGTTAGCACTAACACAGGCACTAGAGTGCCCACTCCTTTTTCTAATGCGCTATATCACTCATGGTAAAAGAGCATCTCTAATACCATAAGCACTATTGAAATCAACCAGTGAAGTCAGAAAAATTCACGAAGGTTAAAAAAAGCAATAAAAAGCAAAACAGCTATTGTGTATTTTTTTTAACCTTTTAGATATTAAAAATGAGGATCACTGGGGTTTGTGTATAGGAAAAACTGAAAAGCAGATGGTTAAATTGGTGAGCTTTTTTTAAGGAATTCTCCAAAAGGCCACCTGATTTCCATACGAACACTCCCAGGCACGCTTCTAGACTTGGCTCTCCTGTATAATCCATTTTCTCAGTTAAATACGTCTTTGTAAGTGAAATTCAAATAAGTATGTGACAAATGAAGGCAGACAGTAGAAAAGGCAACTTATTAAGGCTATGGATATGTTAAAAAAAAACTGTCTTAAGGTCAATATATAGCAAATTATGTTTTGAGTCTTTAAATAGCATTTGAGAAAAAATTCAATATTTATCTTCCTACTCTGTGAGGAAATGAAAATAATTCTAAATAAAATAATCATATAACACAATCTGATATTAAAATAGAACATGAACAATTAACACTGTTTCAGAAATGCCAAAATGATTTACTTTTAATGAATTAGCACGTAACCCAATGTCTAGTTCATATTAAAGCACTCTGGAAATAGGATTTTATTTCATGTTAGGATCATCTTTGAGTATAATGTGTCCTGTAAATAAGTCAAAGGAGGAAATTCACAGGATTATCTCAGTGAAGACTAAGAGAAGTGTTAATAAAATCCAGTGATTTCTTTGTGAAATCTTTTAGATAATTCCTAACAACGTAAGATACTTATTGTAAATCAATGTAAAACATGATAATGTTGAAACACAAGGAATTTCTCTTAAAACCAGGATAAGACAGATACTAACTGACATCACATTTACTTAACAGTGTAGTGAAAGCTATGCCAGTACAATTCAAACAAGGAAAAGTAGATATGTTTAAAAAGAAGAGACATATATTTTTTAAAAGTTGAATAGACTGTAAA